>KI915044.1:2211995-2245617 GCA_000473445.2 Anopheles farauti
GCAATGCACGAACTGTGGAGCAATTATCGAATTTCGGTGGGCCAGGTCACGACTCCCTAATCCCTTCGCACGTAAATATTGAAAAGCACACGGCGTCCCCCGGAGGTGGCGGTCCCGGGTGAGGTCATAAATATTTCCACAGACAATTCCTGCCACTCACCGCTTGTGTTACGGCTAATAATGTTTACGACCAATAATCCCCAGTTGTATCGTAACGACGGCTTGCTTTGATTAATACACACCATCTGTTTTCGTTCGCGAGCAAACATCATAGTTGACAGATTGTGACACCTGTGAGGTGTGCGTGTGTGTGTCAGCCGCTTTTGACAGCCGTGGTGTGGCTCGTCGGCCCGGTTTTGCATTTTGACTAGAGTTCATTTGCCAATTGGAAAATGAATAATTTCCAGCGTTTATTCATTTATCCGTCCGTATCTGGTAACCATCACAGCTAACGCATCGTTCGGAGCGCACCACAAGTGGAACGGATCCGGATGCAATAGAACATGGTTAGAAGCCCTTATTTTGCACCAGAATATGATGCTGTAGCGAACACACTATAAACTCCTCTACACCCAATACACGCTCATTCATGCAAACCCAAAACCCGTCCACCACATCGGCAGTCGGAGCGGACTGTTTTGCGTAGCGTACAAACAACACGCACACCAGCGTAAGACTACGTCGTGAGCGGACGACGCGCGTCCTAGGCACCGGAGACTCCGGAGCGCCGCCGAGCAAAAAAAGGATACACATCACAACACACATAAAAAGCCGCACCGTATCTCTCGCGCAAGCCAAAACGGGACGATTCTCCCGCGGGCAACCCACGGTGTGTGTGCGCTTTAGTGGAGAGCGAGAGTCGTAGCCGTGTGGACGCGAAATTTAACAATGTGCCGTGTCCCGCAGTGCCAGACAACTGCTGCCGCTGTGTGTGGCTGGCTTAGTTAAATCGTAGTGTAAATCTGTGTAAAAAGCAAAAGAAACCGCGCGCGTTGTGAAGTTATTGTTGAAGAGGAAAATTCCGCCCCATCTATTGCCAGTTCCGAGTTGGGCACAATTTTAGAGGAATTATTTGTTGCGGGGTGGGGAGACAAGCATTGTGCCGTCCTTCTGAATATCATTGCGCATCCCCGCTTTGCTATCCAAGCCATCCCGAGGACACCGAGTGTGTACTACGACGAAAACGACGGCGAACAGTACACAGGGGCCACGGAGCAGACGATATATCCTTCGATCGCGTGTATAATTGAGAAATCAATAACCATTCATCCCACCCCGACGCTTCAAGTGGAGCCGCTGCTTGTGGATGAAGCTATCCATTTTTTATCGAGCAGCCCCTTAGCTGGAGCCCGTGGTCGCCGTTTCGTTTCGATTTGAAAAAGGCGAAATAGAAGCGACACAGGCGTTCAATACGTGAACGCCTACTCCGGTTCCTTCCGAACACCAACGCGCGCGCACGACGTGAAATTTTTGCACTCCACCGAAATCCTCCTTAGTCTCTATAACCCTTGTATGAACCTGGTGGATACAATCGCTACTACGATTTGTATGTGGGTGAGACAATAACTGTGTGTGTGTGTGTTTGTGCGCGCACGTGAGTGTGAGAAAGAGAGTGAGCGAGAGATGCCAATCGTAGTAGCCGTGCGAAAAGCTCACTCTCTCGTAGCGTGAACTCGCATGCATCAGGTACTACCGAAAGGCTGGACGAACCAACCGACAAAGTCCGTCCCGATTGAAGCTGGTTTTCTTTATGTCCCCGTGACTGCGGGTGAGATTTGAAACAGTTGGCCAGGACCTTGTGTGGACGGATTGTGTGTCGCATCTGGAGGCGAAATCTAGTTTGTAGAGCCCAAGATTCCACCGCCATGTAATTCAATCCGTATTGGCTTGTTGAATAAACAAAACAAAAACCCATCCGCCCTTCTCCTTCGCTCGATTGTTGGGCCTCAGCGAGTGTGGGTGCACGCTTTCGATTAGTACCTCATCATAGTGTAACCGGCAACCAGGCACAAGGAAGCATATATGAATAAGGTGTACACCGAGGAGAGGAAACTGAGACGCTCGCTATCATCGTGTGGCATGAAAATGAACAGAGCACACAGCCAGGACCAGACCAACATACCGCTGATAGTAACGACGAACGAGATCGGGGCGAAACCGAGCTCCTCGACCGCGACCAGCCTAGATTCCGCGTTCAAGACCAAATCCTGCCGCAGCTTCGTTCGCCAGTCGAAGCTGAACCATGAGCACCGCAACAAATCTGTACCGCAAAATTTGCAGGTCTGTGTTCCGTGCCGTTGCCAGGCCGCGATCTCCCCTTAATTCGAAAAAACACTTGCCTCCCCCACACCCGCACACACACACAAACCACAACCTTCCCACGAGTGACTTTCTAGAACCTAACGCGTTTCTTTCTTGAAATGTTGTATCCATTCGCTGTGGCGTCACGGACGACGGCGACGCCTCGCCTCGCGTAACCACGCTCCAGGCGCAAGAGAAATGGTCCAGTGTTCGGCTCAGTACGGATTCGAAGAAAAATCAGATCAAAATTGAAAACCATATATCCACCCACTCGAACCTGAACCTCAATGGGCTCAGTGGCGATAAGGGCAATTTGGGGAAAGAGGTAATTATATACATATTCCGCAAGCCCACCCAGCAACCACATTATCCTCCCTGCCTCCCTTGCCATTCCGTCGATCCTGCTCTGCTTGTGCTATACCCGTTCCGTTGGTCCTAGCTCTTGTGTCGCCTGCAACCGAGGAATCGTGCTGCTGTCGCTGCTGCTGCTGCTTATTTGATAGTATTTTTAGTTTCAATTTGCTGCCAGCCCGCATATGACTCTGCTTATGTGAACGAGCGCACGCAACAGCCATTGGCCATGGGGTGGAGCGGTCGTGTACCACATGGCGCCTCCCGTCGATCGAATAATGCTTCCCCCTGGTGCTTCACTCTTTGCTAGCAATTGTACAATCGTACGAGATTAGTAGATAAAACTTTTGATTATATATATATTTATGTAGTATACTTTTTTTTATCTCGTACCCTTGCTCGGTGGCCACCCGCCAACCACCCCTCCTCGGCCAGCGGTCAGGGTCCAAAGCATAGTCCGGGATAGTGAGCGTGTGTACGTAACATGCAACCCGTCCCTTGACGGAAACCGCCAGCATGATCGAGCTTTTGTGTGAATCGATACTCGAATTCTATTTCCATAACAACTTGTGACGGGTGCCCGGAATCCTTGACTTTGCTTTTAATTGTTTTCCGCACGTTTCCGTTCTCTCCTTTCTCTCTATTTTTCTCTCAATCTCCTTGTCTCGGGTGACCTTCCGTCCCCCTCCGGTCGGTGGTTCTCGCCGCAGGTTCTATCGCTGGGTGCTGATGTGCTGCCGGAGTACAAGCTGCAGAGTCCGCGTGTTCACAAATGGACAATACTGCACTACTCACCGTTCAAGGCGGTCTGGGATTGGATAATCCTGTTGTTAGTTATGTACACAGCAATATTTACACCGTACGTGGCCGCCTTTCTGCTCAGCGAGCCGGACTACAATCAGCGCAAGAATCGAAAGTATGCAGATGATCCAATTGTGATAATTGATTTAATAGGTAAGTCCGCGCTGCTACCACTTCCGCCCAATCGGTCGCTAATCAGGTCGGTCTGCTCTTTCTCTCTCTCTCTCTCTCTCTCTCTCTCTCTCTCTCTCTCTCTCTCTCTCGCTCTCTTTCCAGTTGATGTAACCTTCGTTGTTGATATACTGATAAACTTCCGCACCACGTTCGTGAACGGGCAGGACGAGGTGGTATCACACCCGGGCCGGATCGCCGTGCACTATTTAAGCGGATGGTTTCTGATCGATCTGGTAGCGGCCATACCCTTCGATCTGCTCCTGGTGGGAAGCGACACGGACGAGGTAATTGCCAGCTTTCAGCTCATCCATCCTCCACTAGACACCGTTTGGCTACATATCTGCAGGACAGTCAAAAGTCGGTCTCGCCAAAAGTGCGCCAAAACTGAGGCACTAGTCTAAACAACCTGACAAAGAAGCTCACAGCGAGCGCAAACAATCGTTCGAAAATTCTTAAGAAAATGATAAAAAGGTTTCATTCAAAGTATATCAAACACTGAAAGGGTTTGACCTCTTGGACACTAGACTTGCTGACCGTTTATATTTGGCTGGAAGCATAACTTACCATATTATTGCGACCGGGACGGTTAGGAAAAAGTCAAGCAAAACCAAATAGAAAGGTTGTTAAACCAGGTATGCAATCAGCGATGCTCATTCCCCTTACTGGAGTCAGATTTCAGGACCACCGATCGGTCCTTTGGCTAGCTCATTTCTCATTTCCTCCAAACCAGCAGTAATTTTGAGGTGAAATATATCCAGCTATGTTTTACCGCGTACAGCATTCACGTTACACAACATTGTGTTCTCTTTAGTCCGCACCGTGTTAGGTCAATATATTCTACCTCCATTTCATTGAGAGAAAAAACAACTCACACCATTTCTAACTACGTTCATCAGAATTGTTTGTTTGTGCATCGATGTTGCCCCGACAATATTAGACTTCTCTTACATTCAGTGCTAGCTAGTTGACCATCTTCCGTACGTTTTTCCCCACGTTTCACCGTGTATTACCATCTGCTGTTGTGTATCGTTTCTGCCTTCAGACGATCATCTTCTATCTTCTGTGTCGAGTAGAACCTTACCGACAGCTTTAACAGGCACACATGAAATAGAACCATCGCATCAGGTTTTACCCTTTTTTCTATGCACTTTCTCTTTATCATCTTTCCTTTTTTTTGTATTTTTTTCATCAGAAACATGCATATACTTCATAGATCTTAGAGTATGATGCTAATCTTTTTTCTTCTAATCTTTGCATTTGCTACAGTAAACGAATGTTAGCATGGTATTGTAATGAGAAGCAAAAAACGACAGAAACAAACATCAACTCTTAGTTCCTTACTAGAACGTTCCCTGAGTCTTGCCGTATCTGTAGCGAACAAAGATTTTGGTCTAACATATCGAAAACTTACACTGGATTGTGTTCCAAAGTTTTTAACCCGGTGTGCGCTATTTTACGTGTTTCTCTTTTTATAAAATTAACGACTGCAACACACACATCACGTTTGGTTGGGTTTCTATCATAATCCTACTTATACTAAACTACTGCTACACCAGTTACAAAAAAGATAACAACTACAACTGTCAGTTTCAATTTACTGGACACCTTGCTCGAACAATTATTTTATCACATAAGGTTGATGGTAAAAAAACCTTCTCTCTGCGCATTTAACCATCAATGCGCTTTGGAGAAATATTGAAATAAACAAAGCAAGAATATTATTGAAAGAGAAACATATCACACACACTCTCTTCCTGCCATCCGTCACAATAAACCTGTCACACGCATCTTTACACTCTTACCCAAACCGTACGACATATTTAACCCATTCAATTGCTATTACTGTACTAAATGACGCCAGTTTTTGTATTTTACAGCTTGGCTTGGACAAAGATGAGGTATTGCACACGAGATTTCGGAAGTATACCCCAAGTCTTTTGTTTGTTAACGCGAGTTACCAAAAATCCTACACCAGCCACAAAACCATTTCGAAGCTCCCTTTACAAATCGAATGGCTATGTACTGCCGCGCGTGTTGTTCTGTTTGTTCTGCTGTGTTACTTTTATAGCCTAATAACCATTTTACCACCCTTTTTACCCATCTTATCGGCCACAACATGTACAAACACCCACCGTGTGAAGAAGCTCTTCCGCCTCATCAGCACCTAACGTTTGCTCTGCCTACAGTTTTTTGTTTTTCTTTTCCCATGCCTGCCCTTTATTTAAATTGACAACCAATCATCGTGTTACCGCTTACTGAACGTAGTGAAGAAAGTGTAGTAGTAGTGTGAAGAAGAGGACGAAACGGAACGAAATGTTTTCTTCGACCCGATGTATAGCAGTACAAGTAGTTCAAGCCAAGTGAAATCATTTCATTGAGCAAAGAAGACTTCCAGCGCATGTTTTAGATCCAGTTGAGATAATTAAATTAGTTTATAGCGTTATATATACATACATACCTATATTATCCCGTTTTTTATTAGGCTTTCTTCACTACTCTATTTATGTGTCCAGTAAAATGTATGATCCATTTAAGAATTTCAGACGGCATGATCGTTTCCTTCTCATCATAAGTAGATATTAACATCCATATATCCGTCCTACGTGTTGCTCGTTTCACTTTACTTCTCCTCCTCGTGTCCGCGTACAACGAATTCCGTCCGATTAGAGGAGTTTCATGTACGACTAAACATTTTTGTTGTAAGTCTGTCTGTCACCGTAGCTATAAATGAAAAAGGAATAATAAAATCAATTATAAATCTAGTAGTTTCAAAATTGTTACATAAGCCGTAGGTTTTTGAAATTTTACCTCAAAACACTGATTATGTTTGAAAAGCGCTGAATACAGGACACGTTTTTGCTCTAATCTAATTTAAAAAAATAATACGTTTATCTAAAGCTCACTTGCACTTTAAGGCATCGTTCATTGTAAGCCACATAAAAACACACAGACTTTAAATGGAAAATGTCATTCCTAAAAGCTAGCTTTGCAACAAAGAAGGCGCTGGTACAGCCCACTTGCAATTTGCTTTACCTATTACCCTCTATGTTATTGCTTGTTTCGATTTACCACACCCGTATTGTTAAAATTGTGCCTAAATTTTGTTTTAAAAATGTTTAAAATTCGTCCTCCCAAACATAATCGATAGTCTTCTTTCGCAAAGCATTGTTTTGTCATCACATGCTTTACGAGAGCATTTGCCGATTTGATTTAATCGTTGTTATATTATATTACTTTGATGCAAGTTGCGTATTCCATACTACACACGTACACTCAGTTATAGCTTGTTAGTATCATTGAATTAGCTGCATTTATGATAAACGTTTATATAACTCGATATGACTTTTTAATTGTTGGCTTCACACCGGTTTTGGTAACGATTTGGTTTGCGCAGTGCAATGGATCGAAGCAGGCACGGTTCAAACTATAAGTCTCCCCACCCGTGTGCCCTTTTTACAGACAACCACCTTGATTGGGCTGTTGAAAACGGCACGGTTGCTACGATTGGTGCGTGTGGCTAGAAAAATAGACCGATACTCCGAGTACGGTGCGGCCGTGCTGGTATTGCTGATGGCAACCTTCGCCCTGATCGCACACTGGTTGGCGTGCATTTGGTAAGTAACTGGTGGGAAGTGGTAGCAATGGTTGTCAGTAAAACCGCCACCGTCAATACGCCCTTCTTCAAACAGGTACGCCATCGGGAATGCGGAGCGGCCGATGCTGAAGGGAAAAATAGGGTGGCTTGATGCACTGGCCCAGGACACTCAAGAGTACTACTTTCCAAACAACACTGGTGGAGGTCCTTCTGTGAAGGTAAGGCGACCGGGTGACAACTGAATGACAGCTAATGATGGCGGACAGAGCACGGTTGGCTTAATCCCTCTCACGATTGTGTACGTTTTGTTTGCAGTCCCGCTACGTTACTGCCCTCTACTTTACCTTTACATCGCTTACGTCGGTGGGATTCGGTAATGTCGCGCCAAACACGGATGCCGAAAAGATATTTACCATATGTGTCATGCTTGTTGGCTGTAAGTACCTCCCCACAGGCTACCACCTCCGCTGTCCCCATATCCGGGTGCATTAGTGAACAAATGTATGTATTTTCTTCTCCCGTTTGCTTGCAGCGCTTATGTACGCTAGTATCTTTGGAAACGTATCCGCCATCATACAGCGGCTTTACTCAGGAACTGCACGATACCACACCCAGATGCTGCGGGTTCGCGAATTCATCCGTTTTCATCAGGTGCGTACAGAAGATGGTGTGCCATTTTTGCCCTTGAGCTGTCTGTAACTGACATTTTCTTTTTTCTCATCTACTATACGCACACACACACAGATACCGAATCCGCTGCGGCAGCGCCTAGAAGAGTACTTCCAGCACGCCTGGACGTACACGAACGGCATCGATATGAACTCCGTGCTGAAAGGTTTTCCCGAGTGTTTGCAGGCTGACATATGCTTGCATTTGAATAGAAACTTGTTAAATAATTGTTCTGCTTTCGAAGCGGCTAGTCCGGGATGCTTAAGGTAGATGCTCCCTTGCTCTCCGTAAACATGGACACACCGGTCTAATGATGGTCGTTTTCCTCTTTTTGCATCGCACATTTTCAGAGCACTTTCGCTTAAATTTAAAACCACTCACGCACCGCCGGGCGACATACTGGTGCACAAAGGCGATGTACTGACGTACCTCTACTTCATCGCTCGAGGGTCAATTGAAATTCTCAAAGACGACGTTGTAATGGCGATATTAGGTAACCGACAGAGATTAGATTCCCTACTATAATCCCGTCTCATCGATTGTGTTTTTTTTATTTACAGGAAAGGATGATATTTTCGGCGAAAATCCGTGCATTCACTCGACACTCGGCAAATCGAATAGTAATGTTAAAGCTCTGACATATTGTGATCTGCATAAAATTCATAGAGATGACTTATTAGACGTGTTAGATTTATTCCCGGAATTTTATGATAGTTTTGTAAATAGTTTGGAAATTACGTATAATATGCGAGATGTGAGTCAACTTTTCAATTCATATTTATCTACACGCTAGACTGTTAGTGTTGCGTTTTGTTTTTTCCAGCATGCTGTTTTCGTTTGTGTTTTTTTTTTTCTTTCGTGTGTACACCAGTTATAGTTTCCAATGTTGGTAGCGCACTTAGCGTTGCTGCATGGTCGTTTCGTACCATTTTAAGACACTATTTTCAAACTTTAGCATTAGATTTTATTATGGTGTGATATTTCCCTAGTTAAATATGTTATTATAAAATTTTGCAAATGTTTTTAGTTCCATTAGACCGTCCCTTGTTTGGTGCACAGTTTTCGTTGTAGTTGTGTTTGTTGACCGTGAATGAATGGTGGTGCCGTCTACTATATGTCATATGTCCGTCGTTTTAGGAAGAGCAAGCTGGAGTCGAACTTAGGCATAGGTACATGCGAACTGGATCCCAAGATCGAGACAGTGAGACGAGATCCTATGTTAGAAAACTGTAATGCCACCTGTTTCTTTCCACCTTACGCGTCCTTCGGCGTCAGCAGCGGAGTACTCACGCCCTTTTATTTTTCGCCCCTCCACTTTCTCCCCATTGCAGCAATACCGTGCACCACAGGCCATCCGGCAATAAATGTGATATGCCCAATGATAGAAGTTCGATAGGACAGCTGAGCACCAACTTCGACGATGATCGCAAATTTTCGCTTTCCGGTAAGTAGCCCTTGCGTGGCTTTGCGTTAGTAGTGCAACTTTGCCGTCTTCATTTGATCTTTGAAGTAAAGCGATCGAAACGGGGCGATCGTACAACCGAACCCTGTGATCCCCGCACGATTTGAGCTCTTCCAGTAACAGTAGTAGTCAGTAGCGCCAATGCTTTACGCGCAAAAACTAAAGCGTCAGTCAAACCGAACTGGGTCCATTCAGCCGCTGCCGCTGAAACCATGTCCAATGAGCGAGCAGACAGGATAACTGGGGGTTTTTTGTCATTCTAACGTATATTTTTTCTATCTATCCTATTATCCCCCCAACAATACATCAACCCATTCATTCAAATAAAAAAAAAAAACAACACCACACCACCACAACAATACACGCGCTCTATAAAATCGCCCTACAAAAAAAAACACACACACACACAGGAATAATTAATCACTTGAAAAGAAGCATACCAGATCTTAGATCACATAAACATCAGCCATTAACAAACAAATGTGGTAAGCAAAGCAAGATTTTGTTATCGTTTTTGGCTCAATGTACTATTCCACCACCCTTCATATACAAGTGTTCCTATTTATTTATGTGGCGTGCGAGATGATGCTAGAAATATCTGATCGGAGTTTCGTTTCGCTGTTTGTTTTTATTTTATTTATTTTTTTTTTCTACAAACAACCTCAGCAAATACATCCATCCTACCGAACGGTCCAAAACAGAAACTCCTTCATCCCTTACATCCCGGCCACGTCCAACGTGTGTAGAAAAAAAAGGGCGGTATATGCGTTTGTTTCCGTTTCCATACAATCGACATGGTTTCACATGGACTCTGCATGAGAGTGCTGTTACTGTTTTGTACATATTTCAAAAACAAAAACTGAACATATCTGCTACCGAAACACATGAGCCCGGCAATCCGTGTACAAAAGAACCTCCCACGCCCCCCAATTCGGTTCGAGTTGCTCACTTGCACGTGAATGCTTGACGTTTAGCTTGTCCTGGTTTTTACGTTCTAGTTTTTACGTATTTTACTATAATTTTTTTTTAATGTTTTGATGATTTTTCCTTCGAGTTGTTGCTGTTTGTTCAAGATAAGCCATTTTTTCGGCGGCTTATCAAACTGTTCATAGCTGAAAATGCCCTCTTCCGAATTCGAAAATGAACTAGGTGGACCACCACATGATGGTCCGGATCTTGCCGCACAATACCGTGGCGATTTCATGTTTGCTTCCATCGTTTGCAGCTTCACCGAACGAGAGCCCTAAAAGTACGCACAAGCAGACAATACCCCATCATCACGATCATCAGTCGGCGGCGGCGGCGGCGGCGGTGGCGTCCAACATGGCTGTTACGTCGGCGACCCTGGGCCGGGCCGCCGATACCCTGACCCTGAGTGCCGTGAGCAATCGTGCCTGTTCCTGTGGCTCAAAACCAGACATCGCGGGTGGACCGATGCGGGCCGGCACCGAATGCTCACCCAAGAGCAGCCCGGATGACGATATCTTTCAGCATACGGCACCGAACACCAGCAAACCGAGTGACTCCAAGCACAACCTAGGGTAATTAGAGCGGGCGTTTGGTTCGCTTGTGCGCTAACATTTCCACACAACGATCTAACTAACCCCTTGTTCGCCCTTCGTTTGCCGCTTCCTCTAGCGTAATGTCGCACCAGCTGACGGAGTTGGCGAATCGTATCGGCAACCTCGAGGCGAGCTTAAAACACGACATCAGAACCATACTGGAGATTCTGCACCAGCAGCAGCAGGTGCAGCTGCAGATGCAACAGCAGCAGCATAGTTTCGCGCAGCAGCAGCAACAGCAGCAACACCAACTGCACCAGATGCACACCGGCAAGACCGCGATGTCTTCGTATCAACCGTCCGAGAGTGATTTTTCCTTCGACATGTGTGGGCCCCCGCTGGATCCGCGGGACATTCCCCGGCACCAGCAGCCGGCACCGTCGCAGCATCGCATCCACGTGGCCCGATCGGTTTCCCAGCCGGAGTGCACCGACGATCGTAGCTTATTCAAGTATGTACTTGTGCGTCTTGCGAACACAAGTTTCCCCGAGTCGGGATCTAATACGAAAGATTTCCTTCACAGATGTTCAAAGTTTTCATCATTCAATCATCCCATGGACGACACGCCCGAAGGGCAAAACTGGAACATATTTGCTCCAATCGCTAAGCTGGAATCGCTTGACGAAATCGATCAGGTAGGCTTTGGACGGTGAAAAGTTTAGTTACGCACAAACGTTGACGGGCGGTTTTTCTTCGATTTTTCTTTTCTTGTGCAGGAAACAAAACCCTCATCCAGCCATGATAAGATGCACTGAAGGCAAGGCAGGTTTCATCGCTCGATAGAAACGACCCAATCGCCGATCCAGTTGATATTATGCACCCTTCTTGCTCTACTAGTGAATGTTCATTTCCTTTCGCTGTTTTTGGACAATTTAAGACGAAGAAGGAAAAAGTGGACAATTATCCTTTGTATATACTTCCGATGATTCCGAATTGCGAATAGTAACACACAGGCGGCCCCGGCCACGAGAATATGCCCTAATTCATTCAAACACATGCACAACACAGACACACCCGCAAAGGAATTCATACGCTTTTCCTCTTCACTGGCTCAACAACCATCAGCGGCGGCCATTTTGACTGCTTAGAACTGTCCACGACCACGTGGTGTGGTGTTTATCCATATGCGCTGGCGCACCTGACCATACACGACCGGTCCCCTCTTCACTCCTCCTCCCCGCTCTCTACTCACACACATACACACACTCAAACACGTAATATAAAATATTTAAGAATAAATTAAACACCACCTTCGGAACAAGAAAAACAATTCCATCATTACGTAACGTTTTCTCCCCATCAATCAACAGCAGCAGAAGAAAAAACCCTTAGTAGGCGCAAAAAGTGAAACCATCGATAAAATGTGCACCCGCCTACTTTAGTTTTCCCTTTTCTTACACACTATATTAATCGAGGCAGGCAAGAAGAATCGAAACGCGCTTTGTGTTATGCAACTACGTTTGAGTCTTTATAAACAACAACAAAAAAAAAACAACCAGCAATAATGACAATTTAATAGCAATCTATCTTTTTGAAAAAAGTGAAATACATTTCAAACCCCTACTCCCCTCCCTCCATACTAGATGGCGAGAAAGGAAAAGTAGATAAAAGAGGATGGATGAAAGAAAATTGTGCAACGCAGGAAGGGGAAAGAACAAGGAACGGAAGAAGAAGAAAAAAAAGAAAAAAGAATAGGCCATCGCTATAAAGATAGCTTAGTGCAGAGCAACAAACATTAACAAACCCGTAAACCTCTTACGGAAATCAATGAATTAAAAACACACAAACTCAGCAGCAAAATCAACAGCGCATAATGCCTTTGTTTGAATCGTACGCTAAAAAAGAAGAAAAAAAAAACACACACACACACACAAACCAAAAAGAAAAACGGCAACAACAAAAAAAAACAAAACACAAACTCACACACAAACAACACAAATAAAGTTACTGCTAATGAACTGATTTATACTACTTTACTTCTTTGATTGATGGCCTCATTGGACAAGCACCTTCCTGTGCGTTACTTGCCATATATCACAGAGCGCGCTTGGGCGACACACGTGTTGGAGAGTGCGATGAATAGGCGGCTCGCGGCAAGTTTGCATCCAAGAAGCCTCCCATCGAGACCCCCCCCCCCCCCCCCGCTAACAGTTTCCGCTTCCGAAAACGATAACAAACACTTGCGCTCGCCTTTGCGGATGTTTACTATTTCGATCCACCGCGAAGCATTTGAAGAAGAAAGGATTAGCGAGCGAGAAATGGTGGGGTTGGGGGTGGGGCAGGATGGAGGTACATCGGTACATCGCTGATGAAGGGCGCAGAATGGAAGGAAACTCGGCGCAGTCGGCCATACGTCATCGCTATTTCCATACCAATTGCCCAAAGGCCGGGTGGGTGGGTGGGTGGGTGATGGGGGAGGTATTAGAATTATTGTAGTAAATAGTGTGAAGCTACAAGTAAACCGCCACACAAAGCTCCCCGTTATATTGTGCCGCTGGCACAAGGGTGTTCGTGTGACCGTGTGCTACATACACCTTTGCCAGGCCAGGGAAACAAGACCAACCAAAAAAAAAAAAAAGTAGTAATGATATCGTTGCGTGTCATCGTTTCATTTCTACTACCTTTGCCTTCGGTGTGTCGTCTTACAAGGCTCCGGGGCTCTGTGCGCGTTCCGGAGACCCGCACCCGCAAAAGGGGGCGTGAACAACCACCAGCGTCCTTTCCCAAGCAGGAAACGCTGGGCTGGGCTGGGCTGGGCTGGGCTGGGCTGGGCTGGACGGGAGGTCAGAGAGCTTCGGCCCTCCTGGCACCCGAGGCCACTAAGACTGCTTTCAAGTTTATGAGCTCGCTATTATTGATTAAATTAAAGCGAATAAAAAAAAAAGCCCGCGGGCACACGAATATTCATAACGGTTTCAATGAATGGAGCGAAGAGCACACTACTTTCGTAACACGCACCACCGTGCGCCCCGCGAGGGGGTGGGGGAGTGTATTGGAAAGGGGGTTTCTCGGGTTGCTGTTGCTTTTTTAGTTGCGGATCTGAATTCATCGATTGTGCAGCGCGCGCGTATCAAGGCACGGGCACCGAAGGCAGGTGGAAAGTTTGCGCCAGTGCGTAGTTTCATCTAACCCAGGCACGAAACGCCCTGCTTGTGTCCCGTGTAGTGTGTGCGCTTTCGCCGTACAAACGTCAGTATTCTACTTAAATCCCGGCCGATCGGGAGTGCGTTCGAGTGCGTGCCTAAGGGGTTTTGGGGCCAGTTGAATACAAACCTGGAATAGCACCTATCTGCCCAAGGCATGCCAATTCGACACGTGCAGTGACGGACCCGCGAGCTTTTTTTTTCTTCCCCCCTTCCCCCCGAGAGGAGAACACAATAAGAAAGGAAAAGTTTTATCGATTCTTAGTAGGCGCGATGGCGTCGCTGCTAGCCGTGCGGATCGGGTGCTAAACGTGAACGGTTTTGCCTGGAGCCGAGGATCTCGCCTGGACCAGACCAGTCGGAAACGGTCGGATTCGGGATTGTACTTCCGTGTGTACGCGCTCCCGTTGTTCGAGCACGGTGTAGTAAAGCATGTGGTGGTGAAGCATGAGTTGGACCCAAAGCATACAAGGACTATGCGTTGCATTTACATAGCGAGGTACACCCAATTAGTTTAGGCTTCGAGCGCACCTTACTGTTTGTTCTTACGAGCTTCCTTCCCGTTGTCCTTCTTGGTGGTGGACAAGACTTTCGGTTTTCAATTAACCTAATGGTGCCCACACACTTCCCCATCCCCACCGTTCTCGTTACAGTTTGATATGGTTGTTCGAACTATGGCTCCCTGCAAGGACGGCCACTTCCAATTACAAGTATCAGCAGGGCATCGAGTACGATAAAAACGTGAAACCAGGTAATGCTTCCAGCCGAACGACGAGTGTATCGACTTTGCAGCAGCCATATTGCTATGGTCTCTACAACACGATTCTTTTCACGCCAGGTACGCTTACCGATGTGTCCGTATCGCTGTACATTAACCGCATATCAGGCGTGGATGAAAACAAGGAAGTAAGCGAACGACCCCACCAAACCAAAAAACGGAAGCTTTAACGGCCGGCTTTGTTTTGCAGGAAATTTCCTTCGATGTCTTCCTGCAGATCACGTGGGAGGACCTGCGGATACAGCCCGTCCTGACCGGCATGGTGGGCGAGTACGTGGAACTGACGAAGGCCGACCGAGACATGATTTGGGTACCGGATCTGTACATACGGCAGCTGCGGGAAATGAAGATGCTAACCCTGTTCGAGGAGATATCCAGCCTTCGGTTGTTTGAAAACAGCACGATCAGCTTAAGCATCGGGTAGGTTTGCGGCCGACGAGGAAACCGGGGGGCGGGTGTAAGCTTGCACGCGGCCATAAACTAGAACAGTTTCGCTCATTTCCAGAGCCACCATTATCATCAAATGTGACATGGACTTTGTGCTTTATCCGCTGGATGTGCAGCGATGTCCTGTTGATTTCAGTAGCTGTATGTGTAACCGTTGCTTACTATTTATTCCACAAAACGAGATCGCTCGGATATCTCGGAACTGAATGTAGCTGTTGTCGCCCTCTTTCAGACAAGTACCCGGTGAAAGATCTGCGGTTCCGTTGGCGTTCGGAGAACGCGCTCTCGTTTCCAAACGACTTTGGCGATGGATTTTTTCGGCTGCCCAAGTATGTGGTATCGTTTTACACCGAGCAGGAATCACAGATAGTCAATTACAGCGATGGTAAGCAATGCGGAGATAGGATTGATGTCACATTCATCCGATCTATAAGTTGATGTATGCGGGTGCGTGTGTATTGCAGATAATCACAGTTCAGCTAGATTAGAAATTACCTTATCGCGGGAGGTAAAGAGTTACCTGCTGGAGAACTATCTTCCATCGACACTGTTCGTCTCCATATCCTGGGGATCATTCGTCGTCGTTCCAGAAATCGTTCCAGGACGAATGGTGCTGCTAGTGACGACACTGCTCTCATTGATCACGATGTTCGATACAGTGCGGAACAATTCACCGGACGCGTTGGAACTCAAGTGCCTTGAGGTAAGCCGTCGCGTAAATGGATGTTCCCAACTATCGCCCACACGCTTATCACGCTTGTCACGATCTCGCAACAGGTGTGGCTCATATCCTGTACATTATTCGTGTTCTTTGCGCTAATGGAGTACTTCATCGTGCTGTTCGGGATCCGGTACGACAAGCACTGGCGTGTGGCCAAGGCGCAGCAAGCCTCTTCCATTCCGCCTTCCATCACCCTACAGTCCGCAGTGACGATGGCACAGAGCACGATGGACACATCGGTAAGTCATGCGGGGTACCATGGTCGGTTCGCAAAGTGGATTGCTGCCAGTTCGAGCATTCGATTCGCTAACCCACCCATGTATCGCAGATCAATTCGGCTTCATTTCAGCGTGAGAACGGTCTGGAGCACACCACTCTGAAGGTTTCAGGCAACAAGATTCAACCGCACGATCACAGCAGCAAAACTTCATCGGCTTCCCTTAGCAACATTCAAGACACTGTACAAAACGCTCAGAAGGTGTCATCTGTGATGACGAGGAAAAGGTACGAAAAAACGCCTCCGGTTCGCCGCCGGTGATATATAATGGCCGCACGGATTTATGTTCGTTTTCTGCTCCGATCCAACACGCAGGTTTCGCAACGTCGCAGATGTGGCACTCTTGTACGCGGGCTCGCAACGTGGCAGGCTGGATCAGCTTTCTTTAATCATTTTCCCGCTCAGCTTTCTTATATTCACCATTTCCTATTGGACTATGTATTTAACGGAATCTAAAAAAAATTTCAAGTAACACTTTTCTTCGCTATAACGGCAAGCCCTATAGTTGATCTAGTAATAAAGTGAATTGCCCTATTATACATCCATCATTAAGACTTCCGCGAGTGTGGATAATGCATTTTTCCGTGCATTCGAAATATTTTATTGCTATACTGTTCTAGTAGAATAAACCAGCAATTACCATCACTCCGATCACTTAATATACACATTACATTACACAAATCACAGATCATCAAACATACTTATAAGTAAACAAAAACGCGTGTTTCAGTATCCGTAATCGTCATCCACGCGTTGAAAGATCGACATCGTTCTTCCCCACTGAGTGTTTGTACTGATCGGCACGGAGATCTTAAGCAGCAATTACACGGATATCATATCATATCGCCTGAATGTTTTTACCTTCAAGATTACAAATATTACAAACAGTATCATTCTGTTGAACGTACCAGCTTGATTATCTACACAACGGTAAGGCCATAGGCGCACTCCCTCCTATTATCGTTATTTTTTCCACGAGCCATTTTTACTTGACTTTGAAATCACTTTTAAATTTTTATTATTTTGAAGTGTTTTCAATTCTGCCTAAGAAACCAACGAAGCAGCAATGGCTTAATGTCTCTATAAGCTATTTCCACAATAACATTTCAAATCTTTGAATATTTTTTCATTTCGTATTTCCGCATTTCCATTTCATACATTTAATTTTTTTTGTGTACGTAGTGGTAATAGCGCCCTCTGTGGAGATCAATGAAACTAACGTACAACGTAATGACAGATAACCACAATTTGGTTGCTTGGGTACAAACGATCAGAATAACGTACGTCAGCGCCATTCATTTCGAAAACGTAACGAACTTTCACGCTGAAGTGAAGCCTGTTTTGTTTTTCCTGCTCGTGAGCCGTTTTGTGGTGTTGTTAGAACGGAATTCTATTGTTAAATCCCTATCCCCGTGTTACTCAAAGGTTGTAACACATTCCAACTCGAATCCTTTCACATGAAAACGATCCATCTCCTACTGAAACGCTATCAGTGCTTGGAAAATGAAGACGATGTAAGTGAAGCCAGCAGGCACGCAGTAGGCGCGGCTCCCGCCAGATTGTTTCATTATCATTCTCTTCCGTTGATTCAGGCGACAGAAAACTCCGCTAAAGGTAGCTGCACCGCGATCGGTAGTCAAAAGCCGTGGCATTTCTGGCAACAGCTTGGGAAAAGATCCTGTGCAGGTTTACTGCCGCGTGCGGCCACCGCCATGCGAATCCGATCTTACCTGCTTGCGCGTCACAGATCCGCATACCGTCGTGTTGACGCCACCGGAGATAGCCATCAATTATAAGGTGGCAAATCTGAAGGACACGCAGTACATTTTCAAGCGCGTATTCGATGATAGCGTCCGACAGCACGAGGTGTACGTGACCGTCGCACAACCGTTGGTAGAGTCGTTGATCCGTGGCCGCAATGGGTTGCTCTTCACGTACGGTGTTACCGGAAGCGGCAAAACGTACACCATGACCGGAGATCTCCAGCACCGGGGCATTATGCCGCGCTGCCTGGACGCACTGTTTCGCACGATTGCCGATTATCAGGCGAAGAAGTACACGTTCAAATCGGACCGACTGAATGGCTTCGACATTCTGTCCGAGGCGGAGGTGTTGCTCGAGCGGCAGGCGGAGCTGAACGCGAAGCTGACGAAAACCTCGCGGAAAAAGGATTTGGACCAAGAGGTGGCCTCGCAGGCATCGGTGGAACCGTCCGAGATCAGTGGCATTGAGGAGGATAACATCTACGCCGTGTTCATTAACTACGTGGAGGTGTACAATAATAGCGTGTACGATCTGTTGGAGGAAACCACTATTCAAAAGTAAGACAAATTTTTCACCCTCGGTTGCTTCGATTCGATTCGGTGGCTTTAATGTTATGTATTGTTTATTTTTCGAAAAACTGTTCCATAGAACCCTTCAAAGCAAAATGGTCAGAGAAGACGCCCAGCACAACATGTTCGTTCATGGTGTGACGGAAGTGGAAGTGAAATCGGTCGACGAAGCGCTGGAACTGTTCCAAATCGGCCAGAAGCGCAAGCGTATGGGGCACACGATCCTGAACGCAGAATCGAGCCGTTCGCATTCCGTATTTACAATACGGCTGGTACAGGCGCCGGTGGACATGCAGGGTGAACACGTGGTACAGGACCGCAACGCCATCACCGTAAGCCAGCTCTCGCTGGTAGATTTGGCCGGAAGCGAGCGAACGAACCGGACGGGTAACACCGGGCAACGGTTGCGCGAGGCAGGCAACATTAACAACAGTTTAATGACGCTTCGCACGTGTATGGAGATATTGCGCGAAAACCAGCAAACGAACGCCGGAAAGAAAGTCCCGTACCGTGACTCGAAGATAACGCATCTGTTTAAAAATTACTTCGATGGTGAAGGACAGGTGCGCATGATCGTGTGCGTAAATCCGCGCGCCGAAGATTACGACGAAACGGCGCAGGTGATGAAGTTTGCCGAAATGACGCAGGACGTGCAGATTGCGCGGCCAACGCCGATGAAGCTGGACATGGGTCTAACGCCGGGTCGCCGAAAGGCGAATCAACTGTTTAAGTTGGCCGTGGGCGAGATGGGTGACCGGTACGCGCCACACTTGACGCCGCACGTGACAACGGAAGCGAACACCGAGCGTATGGACTTCGATTTGGGCCTGGTGTACAGTTTGGAACCGTTCGTGGCGGACATGAAGCTAGGCACACCGGAAAGCGACGAGCTCGTCCGTCGGCTGACTGAGGTGCTGGAGCTGCGAATACAGAAGCGCCGACTGCTCGGTGATGATTTGAGCGGACGAATGAACCGTTTCCGTATGAGCCTGCACAAGTTGGAGAGCGAGAATCTGTCCCTGCGCACGGAGAACACGTCGCTGAAGGCGGTCGTCGGTCAAACGAAGCAAAAGATTACCGCACTGGAGAACAAGATTGTCGTGCACGAGGGCTCGATCGACGAGCTGAACCGGCGCAACCGTCAGCTGGAAGAACGGGTGCGTCTGCTGCAAACGGAGTTGAATCAAAAAACGCAGCTGGTCAGCCAGAAGGAGCTGGAAAAGGAACGGCAGCGAAAGAAATTCACCTCCAAGTTTGCCGTCGAATCACAGAAGATGAGCCGCGAGCACAATCTGAAGCTGATGGAGGAGAAGAACAAGATGGAGGATAAGATGCGCGATAAGGAGGAACGGTTGCGGCTGGTTTCGGAGATCGTTCAGGGTGCACCGATACCGCGGCCCCGTTCCAGTAGCGTCGATAAAGATTTCCTCAAGATAGAATCAACGCCGAACGTTAAGTCTTTGGTGTCCGTGTACGGTACGCCACGTCCGTCGAGGGTAAGTTTTGCGGTGCCTTCTGCTATATACCGATTATTTCAAATTTTGTTTTCTCTCTCCCGCACGTACCCAGCCCGGAACGGCCGTTTCTAACACCAGGCATCGCCGGTCACGCTCCACCGGCGAACGGTGGCTCGAACATCGTGCGGCCAATCCCGTCCCGCTTGGAACCATCCTGCAGCCGTACTACACCAACTCCAAGTCCGTCACGAAGCTAACCGACAAGGATGTCATCGCCCAGAAGGCCACCAAGTACTGTCTCATCTCGCAGGACGCCGACACGGACGGTGAGCTGGAGACGAAGCTCTACAAGGGCAACGTCATCCCGACCAGTGGCGGTGGTGCGCAGGTAGTCTTCAACGATGTCGAATGTTTGAAGCAGTATTCTCCGACGAAAACGCCACCGAGCCGGAAGCGGTCGAGCAATTTCGTCACGCCGAGCGCACCGCCGCTGAGCGAAATACAGAACACCAACTCCAAGTGCAGCATGGCCATCGAGGGACACGTAGGAGCTGGTAATAGCAAACGATCCAAACCCTAGGGGATGGGGGCAGTACCGGCGTACCTATTTTATTAACCATTATTAACTTTTACTAACGTTATGAGTTTTTTTTATTATATCATAATCTTGCGCTCACAATAAATGGCCGTTTTTTTACGGTCACGCGGATGATGTTTCGTGTGGTGTTTCCGGCTCTTCCGATACCTTCACCTGGCTTTCCAGCTGGTCGTCCGTTTTCTTAACGTCCTTTGCTTCGGTGGATTCGTTCTGGGCTGGTGGTTCGCGCTGAGCAACCAATTCCGTTAAGTTATATTTGCGCAGCTCGTAGTATTCGCGCAAAATCCCAATGCAACAAAGCCCCTTGATCACCTCGATGATGACGGCCAGTTGCGGGCTTTTCAGATTTGCCTTGTTGCCGGAGTTTTTCGCCGTGATGAGATCTGCCACCTCCCGTATTACGTCGTCCCTCGAGAGATCGTTGTTAAGCCGACGATTAAACACAATCGCGTACGTTTTCGGTTCCTTCAGGAAGTACTGATCGGCTAACGCTCCCACCGCGTCCAGGATTTCCTTAAGGTTCGCCCGGCATACCGCCAGAATCGGCAGCATGCGGAGGATGAAGCGCGATCGGTGCTTCTTCGTTTCACTAAGATCCTTCATGAGCCGGTAAGCTATTTCGTCTGGATCGGGCAGCGACGTTTGAATGAAGAGACAGTTCATGGCGCCGCTGTCCACGCTCTGGAAACGGAAAGCTTTGTTGCCCTTTTTCCCAGCGGCTTCCGCCTCCCTTTGCAGCTTGAGGGAAATGTCCTCCTCGTCACTTTCGCCGCCCGGTTTGCTGATGGCATCGTCACCGGTAGCTTCTTGCTCCGCTGGTCCGTAAAGATCGTCCGCAAACGTGTTAAGGATGCGGTAGCTGTCTCGTACACAGTCACGTACATGCCCATTGCACGTTACCAAGAACCCACGATGGCCAGGTTTCATGAACCGTTCCCGTGCGTCTGCGGTTTCACCCGCTTTGGCATAGTAATTGCGTTTACCTGCCTTGCCGTGTTTGCCCTTGTGCTCTCCTGTCTTGCCGGAATGGTCCAGTTTTATTTTCTTCGCCTCCGACATGATTATACGCGGATTTATAGGCTGCAACCAACGTGTTTTTCGGAGTTTCGCAGCGTAAACAATTGGAAACGTCAAACAAACGTCAGTCGTATCTTGGTCAACAACAACATCAGAAACTAAAATCGTTTACAAAACAAATAACAATATCCAACAAACCATAGCAAGCTTCATTTCGTCGCCAATATGAGTAACATTTACATCCAAGAGCCGCCCACGTCCGGGAAGGTAGTTATATCGAAGCAAAAGTCGAATTCCTAGCTCATTGCCTTCCCGTATTTGCTTCTAGGTTCTTCTGAAAACATCGGTAGGCGATATCGATATCGAGCTTTGGTCGAAGGAATGCCCATTGGCATGTCGCAACTTCATTCAACTATGCATGGAAGGCTACTACGATGGAACTATATTTCATCGTCTCGTGAAAGGCTTCATCGTACAGGGAGGTGACCCAAACGGAGACGGAACGGGTGGTGAATCGGTGTACGGGCGTCCATTTAAGGATGAGTTTCATTCCCGCCTGCGCTACGTGCGCCGTGGGTTGGTGGGGATGGCAAATTCTGGCAAAAACGATAACGCCTCTCAGTTTTTCTTCACGCTCGGTGCCACGCCGGAGTTGCAGAATCAGAACACTCTGTTCGGGAAGGTAGCAGGCGACACCATCTACAACATGCTGAAGTTAGAGGAGGGCGAAGTGTATGAAAATGAACGACCCAACTTTACGCACCGCATCATTCGGACGGAAGTTTTAAACAACCCGTTCGATGATATAGTTCCAAGGCGATCGGGTGCAAAACGAAGTGCAAAGGATGACCAGGAAGATGGGAGTTCTAAGAAAAAAAAGAAGGAAAAAGGCGTAAAGAACTTTGGGCTTCTATCGTTCGGAGACGAGGCAGAAGAGGAGGAGCAAGAAGCGAACGTATACATTCAAAAGAATGTCTCCGGGCGGGGAAAATCGTCACACGATGTGCTGGATGATCCGAAACTGAGCAAGCAAACCAGCAGCATTCAACCGGAACCAGAAAAGAAAAGGCAACTAGATGAGTCGTCCAGCAGTGACGGAAACTCTCCACACAAATCCGATGACGAAGGTCCCGTTGATGGCGGTCGTAGTAAGCGCGGTGGAAAGGCACAGGCATCAAGTGTTCGAGAAAAGCTGAAACGTAAACCTGTCGATAGCCCCAGAGAGGAACAAGCACCTCCACTGAACGCAAGCGATTCAGATTCCGACTCCGATTACGGGCTAGGCAGTGAAAGAAAGAAGGCCAAACAGGAGCAGGCGGAAAAGATACGGCAGGAAATAAGTAAACTAAAGCGCGATTACCACTCCGACAAACGTTCGAAGGATAAGGATAAGGAGAGTGAGCAGAAAAAGGTAGACAAGAAAGCGTCACGAAAGGAAGTAATGCAGGAGGTGCTAAGGGTGCAGGAAGAGTACTCGCAGAAAACGAAGCAGCTGCCCAAGAAGGGCAGTACCAGGGAGAACTTTACCATGGAGCTGTTACAGAAGTTCAAATCCAAGCTTCATTCGGCCCACGAGCGCGAGCCGACCGAAGCCGACGAAGAAACGGACATACAGAGCGACAACTGGTTGGCACACAAGCTGGAGTTTGAGAAAAAGGATCCGATACTGGCGAAGGATGCGGCGACGAAAGATGACGACTGGTACGACGTGTACGATCCGCGCAATCCGCTCAACAAACGTAAGCGAGGCGAAAAGATTGAACGGACGCAGAAACCGAAAAAATAGAATAGAGCGTTTCAGTATGATACAAATTATTTATTCAAACGAAAAGAGTCCTATGTACATAGCAATCGAGTGCGGCGCGGAAAAATTATGCATACCGTGATGCGCACGAAGCTTTAGAATCAGTTCAATACATTCTGAACGGGAGCGCCGAGATCGTCACTGCATGATCGTACATGTAGTTAACCGAGTAACCATTAAATTAGATTGGAATGTGTTTTGCACACTTGAAACCGTTCGGGTGTAAATTAGAGTGTAAATTGCTGTAACGTAGACAGCAGCGTGTTGACATCACTATCAATTTCACTTTTCACCTTCAGATTATCGATTTGATCAACGATGGAATCGATTTGTCGTTGGCGAACTTTGTCAAGCTGTTGGGCGAAGTCATTTAACATTTGATCTAACTTTTCCTGGTCCAGCCCATGGCGCGGTAGTTCCACATTTCTGATCTGCTGCTTGAACACGGCAAATATTCGTTCGCAAACGTCGGCCGTCTTTTCGCGGTGCCGATGTATGTCGCTTTGGTTGAGCTTTTGCATCTTCGATATGATGCGCTCCGAGAGCCGCAACTTACCGATTGCAAAATCCAACGCCAACAGTCCATTCGAATCCCGCAGCAGTACGTTGGTACCGTAATCGAGCAGCATCTGCACCACGTCCACGCTGTCCATGCTGGAGGCCAAATGCAGGGGTGTGCTTAAATTTTTGTCCTGTATGTTGGGATTAGCGCCACTTTCCAGCAACAGGCGCACTATGTCCCGGTACCCGCGGCTGCATGCGATGTGTAAGGCAGAACGGTTGAAGTAGCTCTCGAAGGTGTTTGGCGTCACACCTTGCTGAATCATTTCCCTCACTTTCTCGGTGTTGTTGTGTGAAACGGCTTCCAGAAAGCGGGATGTGAGCATCGCTGAGGGACGAATTTTCACGTACGGGGACGGGCGGACACGGTGATCCGAGCGTATCTTCATGGTATTACGGGCAGAGCAGGAAGAATCGGCTTTGGATGGATGATCCCCGAAGAGATGCCCCGGAGGTGGTCCGAATTTGTTGACTTCCTTCGCTGCATTACCTTCACCACTATGTTCTTCCCATTTGGAAAGTAGATCTGGCTTGACCGCTTGCACATCTGCAGAAGTTCCTGCTGTGGATTCCACATCTCCTTTAATGTTTTGTACACCCTTTGTTAGGTCGTCCATTGTAGTCTAAAATTCGAAAAACATATGTATAATAAACCTACTACTATATGTTTGGCTGCTCGTATAGTTACCGTCTTGTTTATTTCGTACCGAAAAAACTACATTTATTTGCTTTGTTTTCCTTTCATTCGGATGACAGTTCTTTTTCAATTGATGTTATTATTGTTGTTGCGTTCGTTCAAATGTCAGACCTAACGTCCAGCGAATTTTACCGTAGAAAAAGTTTGGCGAAAAATAAATTGGGTAGAAAACCGGTAAAAATTACCAATTAGAAAAAATGCTTGGTTTATTGTAGCCATTAGGAATTGGACCATAATTCGTACACAAGCTATCCCGGAGGCCATCCAAGTTGTCGACCACCGATTACATGCAGGTGTATATGATACACTGTCTGGCACCCATGATCGCCGTTGTTAATCGCCAATCGAAATCCTTCGGGTGCTCTCGATTTGCCGAGCTGTCCGGCTACATGCAACAGATGGCCAAGTGTCTACGAAAACAAAGTCAAATACCATCACTTCTCTCCTCTTTTCTTTGGCTATAAATTTTTGTTTGCCTTACCTCGATGTGACCGGTTGTGCTGTTTTCCAATTTATCGAGTTTATGCTTTGGAATCACCAAGAAATGAACCGGTGCTTGGGGAGAAATATCGTTGAAGGCAATACATTTTTCGTCCTCGTAAATAAGATCTGCCGGAATCTCCTTTTTTATAATCTTATCAAAAATTGTATCAGCATTTTCGACGCTAGGTTTGGTGGTTTTATTGGTGCCTCTGTCTTGACTCTGAAATCGCACAGAATGTTGTAGAGACGGCAGCGATCTTGTGGCCAACGATCGAATGGCCGCTGCAATCATGGTTGAAACCGGCACAGTTTGATGATTTATCACAATTAATCTTAACTCGATTTCGTAACAACATCTGCACTGAATTATCTGCTCTGCACAAAAGCAGGCGATCTAGTTTGTTGTCAAACTGGTCTGACGTTTACCATGATGTCACCCATAACAGTTGATAAACAAAACAAATACCCGTTGACTGCTCCAACACACTGTTCTTTATAAAAAGACGACCAAATTAGTAAAAACTCCTGCTTTTCTAACGATGTCGGACGATAAGGCTGCTCCTAAAACGGATTACAAGCTGGAGGCGGATTCCGAGTTGCGTTTTGAAATAGAAAACAAAAATGAGAAAGTTACCATAGTGGTAAGTAGTGTCAAGCCGCGCTTCGAGCAGATGGTCGTACATATTAACTCATTCGTTTCATGTTTTAGCTTTTGAATGGACAAGCGGAACTTTTTGGCACAGAACTGGTGGTGAAAAAACCGTACGAATTCGTCACTGGAGCGAAGGTAGCAATTTTCACTTACCATGGCTGTACGATAGAACTTCGCGGTAAACCAGACGTAGCGTACGTTGCCAAAGAAACGCCCATGGTGATGTATTTGAATGCCAACTCGGCATTGGAATATTTACGCAACAAGGCTGAACAGGAGGACGCCCAGGGACCGGTTGTGATGGTGGTAGGCCCGACGGACGTCGGAAAGACAACGCTTTGTCGCATATTTCTCAACTATGCCGTACGCCTAGGTCGCCGACCAATATACGTAGATTTGGATGTTGGACAGGGTGGTATTGCCATACCCGGCACTATCGGTGCCCTGCTGGTGGAGCGACCGGCGCCCGTAGCGGAAGGATTTTCACAACAAGCACCGCTCGTGTATCACTACGGTCACAGCTCACCCTCCTCCAACAGTACGTTCTACGATGTGCTGATTTCGAAGCTGGCCGAAACAACGTTGGAACGATTACAGGCGAACAAAAAGGCCAAATCGTCCGGGATGATTATAAATACCTGCGGGTGGGTGAAAGGATCCGGCTATTCCCATATCCTGCATACCGTGGAAGCATTCGAAGTGAGCGCCATCTTTGTGCTCGATCAAGAGCGGTTGTACAATGAACTCCTCCGTGACGTAAAACGCACCGTACAGGTCGTGTTTCTACCGAAGAGTGGTGGAGTTGTTGAGCGCACAAAGTCGCAACGAACCGAAGCACGTGACCAACGCATACGGGAATACTTTTACGGCTCAAAAATGCCGCTCTTTCCGCACAGTTTCGATGTCAAGTTTGGTGATATCAAAATCTTCAAGGTGGGTTCACCACCGCTACCGGACTCGTGTTTGCCATTGGGCATGAAGGCGGAAGACAACTACACCAAGCTGGTCGCCGTTCAGCCTGGTCCGCAGCTGTTGCACCATATTCTGGCGGTAAGCTTTGCCGAGAGCACAGACGAAAACGTGATACAAACGAACGTGGCTGGTTTCATCTGTGTAACCAACGTCAACATGGAAAAGCAAGTGCTCACGGTTTTGTCACCGCAACCGCGACCACTACCTCAAACGATACTGCTCGTTTCCGACCTTCAGTTTATGGATAGCCATTAAGTGTGAAACAAAATAAACGTTGTATTTAAATTCCAATATAATCGGTGTAGTTCCTTCCTTTACATACTAAGCGGTGGACGGGTGTGTCCTATTTCAATATTAGGAAAACGTTCCCTGAAAGCCTTTTTCATCGCCGTAACCCAATCGCCATGTTTCAAAATAGAAGCAATGCGTTCGTTTAGCGCCCGCTGCTGTGTTCTTGCGTCTTCCAAAGCCCCGCGGTTCATGTCGGATACGATTTGAATTGCAACCTCCGGACAGATGTTAATCGTGGTCATGATGAAGCTATCAAAACCAGCAGCTACCGCACCACATAGAATCGTATCCGCGCCCAGAAATATGGTGCGACCTTCTTTCAGGCAAGCCGTTCCCTGTTCGAGATCTCCGCTCGTGTACTTAATGCCACGGAAATTAGGTATCTCTTTCTCTGCTTTGTCCAGGAACATTGGCATATGCACTGAAAAGGGAATATTAAATAGAACCATAACTCTAGTCTGGTTAATCTACATCATGAACTTACAGTTAACATCGGTAAACATTGGAATGTGATAGTAGAAGAAGGGCAGCGTTGGACAATTGGCTGCAACACTTTTCAGGTAGCACACAAGTTGGTCGCACGTTTTTGGCTTGAAATACAATTCCGGCAAACACAACACCGCATCAACATTGTTCTGTGACGCGTGCCTTGCAAGCTGCACCACATCCGGATAGGGTGCACCACCGATCTGCACCATTATTGTTATCCCGTGTTTCGTGCACGCTCGCTGCCATGCCTCGGTCACCAGCATTCGTTCCGCGGCAGTCAACAGCATACCTTCGCCCGTTGTTCCATTGACAAGGACACCCTCTACCTTATTGTCTTTTAACATTTTCACGTAAGGCTCGACTGCATCAATGTTGACCTTTTCACTGCAAGTAGTAGTAACGCATTGAAATAGATCGAATTAAACTACACCAATCTTTGCAACACAATACTCACTTGTGGTTCGAGTACGGTGTAAAAACCGGAGCCATAAGGCCGGTAAAGTTGAATGATTTCATAATGGGTTCGATTTCGTTTGAATCTGAATGCTGTGCTAAAACTGTGAAGCTAAGGATGCGTCTGTTTTAGCTAGCTGCAGATCGTCAGAATACCTATGGTTATCTGTTGCGCTTTGTTTACAAGAATTAAGGTCACTTGACTTGCGCTGATAAGAAGGTGAAATACTGCACTTCAGATATTTGAAGATTACTATTGTTTATCTGCTACGGTTTGCAATAATAAAAAAAATCATTTAAATCTGCATAACAAGATTATTTACATAACACAGGCTAGCTCGCGAGTAACAACAAGCCAGATGTTGAATGGACCTTTGAATTTGATAAATGTATCCAAAATGGCTTTTTAAAAAAGATAAATAAATAATAAAACTTTATGTTTCCAAAAATTACAATATTTGAATATGTTTTATATCGATATTGTGCCAGTAGCAGGATAAACCGTCAAGAAATTTGAATAGATCTATTATAACCGTTTTCTAACCTGACAGCTGTCAAGTGAACTATCTTGAAACGGGGAAGTTTTCTTGCTCAGTTTCCGCCTTCGGGCTCTCTTTCGCTCCCGCGGCCCGGCATCAACCAGTGAGCGAGACAACTGACAACCGCACATTTCGCGCGCGCCTCTGGCCTCTCGTCATCTTGAGCGTTTTTCGTGTGGTGTGATCAAGCTTTCTCCTGTAAGTACTGCGGAAAAGTGAAAATTTAGTGCGATATTCGATAGAAAAAGTACGTTACTGTCGCGCAAAGTACGGGTTTACAGGCTTCCAAAATGTAACAGTGGTTGGCGAATATTTGTTACGCGTTGGTAGTTTTATTTTCTGGCGCAAAAGTTAGCTAGTTTGCTCAGCCGGCTTTGGCGTCTGCTGGGTGCTGCCAATGCGTTTACGGCAGCACTGAAACGAAATGGTAGACGGGATGGACTTAGTGCCGATGGACGAATCGCGGGGAATTCTGCCCGTACACGGTCCTTAACTCGGAAATGTGATTGCGTGATGCGAGCCATGCATGTGATGCAGTCGTGCAGCGGGGAAATGACTATAGTCATCACCTTACCGGAACATCTGCCATTCGCTGTGCTGTGGTTCACAACCAATATCGGGAAATACTGTAACGAAGCCAGAAACGTGTCGTGAAAATTGCAGTAGGCTATGAAGCAAACCGATTGCTTTTCGGGATGCCGAGCAAACTCTGCAGTCAATAAAAGTCGTGGAATACGAATTGTAATTACGATTGGCTTTAATAGTTTAATCTCTTTTACGCTGCTGAATGTGGTGAGAGGAAGCTTTCAATGTACTTTTGACAGCACGAATGTTTCTCGAAGTTGCATGAACACACATTTGCATTGAACACAAAGATTTGCTGCTTAATTCTGTACGAAATTCAGAACCGTGTATGCAACAGTTTGTAAAGGAATTGGCTGTGGTGTGAAAGATAATATATAATGAATTATTTTCTTTCCATCCACGACTGCTGCTTGCTGTAACATTGAAGTAGCTTAGTGATTGTTACTATGCTGTGATTTGTCCAGCACGGTTCTCCTTTTTTGGTGATTGATTTGGGTTGTAATCCTGCTGATGCAAGTTAGCACGTTCGTCTTTAAATTGCCCCCGTGACGTCATATTCGCATTGTGTGAGCGTGAACGTTGGAGTTGGCAATGCAAAACGATACGTTGCTCTACCGCTGCCTGCCTGTCAGTGCTAGGAAGTTTCTCGAGCGTCCGTCTCAATGCCGTATTTTGCGTGCATCGAGTGCCCTTGGGTTTACGAGCAACGAATATAATTCTATTTATTCATGATTTGCGTTCGAAAAAGGAAAACCAATGCTGCTGGGGGGATGGGTATAAAAATGTTTGTTAAATTATATTCTTTTAAAACGTAGAGAACTTGTTAGCCACTTGCATTGTGCCAGCCATTGAAACCATATTAATCGGATTTTCTCTCATTTTTTAGTCCAAAAGCCATCATATCGTGGTACAGAACACAACTCAAGGTCCCAGTTCGGATACCGAAGCTCCATCCTCCTCTCGTTGCTATCTACTGGCAAGTGTAAAAACAACACCCAACAACCATGGCTGAAGGAGATATGCCCACTTTCAAATGCGTGCTGGTTGGCGACGGTGGTACCGGCAAAACGACCTTTGTCAAGCGCCACATGACGGGTGAGTTCGAGAAGAAGTACGTTGCAACACTCGGTGTGGAGGTGCATCCGCTGGTATTCCACACGAACCGCGGTGCCATCCGATTCAACGTGTGGGATACGGCCGGACAGGAGAAATTCGGTGGACTGCGTGACGGATACTACATCCAGGGACAGTGTGCCGTCATCATGTTTGACGTCACATCCCGTGTGACGTACAAAAACGTACCCAACTGGCATCGCGATCTGGTGCGCGTCTGCGAGAACATCCCAATCGTCCTGTGCGGTAACAAAGTCGACATCAAGGACCGCAAGGTGAAGGCCAAATCGATCGTGTTCCATCGGAAGAAGAATCTGCAGGTAAGTAGTGATACGAAACCACGCACTTTGATTGATCGGGTAATAATGTTCCTTGTTTCGGGCACTTCTTTATTTTTTTGTCCCCGCAGTACTACGATATCTCCGCCAAATCGAACTACAACTTCGAGAAACCGTTCCTGTGGCTGGCTCGCAAGCTTGTCGGTGATCCTAACCTCGAGTTTGTCGCTATGCCTGCCCTCCTGCCACCGGAGGTCAAGATGGACAAGGATTGGCAGGTCCAGATCGAGAAGGATTTGGAAGAGGCGCAGGCAACCGCGCTGCCGGACGAGGACGAGGATTTGTAAAGCGGCACGTGGCGACATCGGGAGCGTTATTGGAGCTCTATGTCGATTGCGGTTTTTCTTTTGTAAGTTGCATTATAAGGAAATAATTTAGGGTCCGTTCAAACCCAGAGCTAGCAAAGGAACTGAAGAGTAGAAGACAGGATGCGTAAACTTAATCCGAAGACAGATCGATGTGTAGAGGCGAATTTTGAGCGCGAGGCGGAAAACAGATAGTGGAAATCATATTTCGGAGCACAGAGTTTCTGGTGCGCGATAGGAGATGAATAGACAGGATTGCGAAAAGCTTACAACAGACAGGATATTTGAGCTGGAAATCGATCCGGACACCAACTGGGTAGCATTAACATTGTTTACTTGCTTTGGCGTGAAGTGCGACTGCTAGTAGGGATAGCGTAACAGAATCGAAATGAGGTGTGTTCATCATTCGTCGATTGAGCCAGAGGGATGGAGAACGGTCGGTTTGGCACCGTTTTTGGCGCGTGTTTTTCGGGTGTACGAGACAGCAGGAATGTTTGAGTTCCCTTTACTTTTAATGTTACTGTACCGTGAAATGGATTAGGAGATATATTGGAGAATGAAAAATACAAAAGCTCACACAAGATAATTCCAAAAACTTCGTAAAGATGATTGATAGTTTTGTTTGGAAGGTTGAGAAATATGTGGCGAGGATTTTTGCCCTACACAAAAGTCGGTTTCTTTCATCGCGTACGAGCGTTGTTTCCCCTATTCTTAAATTTTGTTCACAATGCTTCTGCAGATGCTGGTACGTGTACGCTGAAAAATATCGAAATATGCTGCACTGATGGAACGTCAACAGTAGGTACTGTTGATAGTAATTTTTATTGAGCATAGGAAAAGAAGAACGCCAAGTAACGATATTATGAAGCAAATAAAGAGCCTCTTCGTGATGTATATGAATGAATAAACAATAGTTTGCAGTTTGATTTTACTGGTAATTTTTCGTGCTCAGTTTATCAATTCAAAAACATTACAAGTTTTGCTCCACAAAGCAAAATTCTCTTTCATAAAATCGCCCTTGGACGAAATTTACTACAAACTCGTTCATAATTATTAGCCTTACTTCAGTATGAACATATATTTCTTCTCTAGTTATCATATGCAAATCATAAAGGATATAAATACGGTAATAAGCAAAGAAAGAATGCAGAAAGCCATATGGTCAGCCCAAGCTAGCCCCTAGCACTAGCTAAACGCTTCATGCGATCATGAAGCGTTTCCTTGGAATGAAAAAATAAATCTAATGAAGAGAAACAAGCCGGTAACGAGCACGAAATCAAGAGACGATCAGAAAAGAAGTTGTGCACACGTTAGAGCTTGGGGTTTCGAATAAAACACCACAGTAAGTTTTTTTGTACAATAAATGGAAGCGAGGAAGAAAAATAAGTTTATCTTTCCAAAAATTCCAGCGGTCGTTGGGTCTTCTTGTTCGTCCATGGCATAGCGCCCGATGCGGCTTGTTTGTGAACTAATGGCCAAAAAGAAGAAGAACAAGAAAACAAGATCGATTGCTGTCAAAATTCACTCTCGCACTCTTTTTGTGTATCTGTGCGCGCAGTCAGAAAGTGTGTGCAGCGATGAGACCGTGTTTGCATATGAAAAAACGCGAATAAATAGTGTTTTCGGCAAAGAATAGTTTTCCTTTCCGTGTACGGCACGGTGTTCGTGGTCTGGTGAGCTTTTCCCCTATAGTTGCAGAAAAAATCTGATAAACATACGTGCGTCAGGCTCGGCATAAATGTTCCCCGCCCATTCACCCTTCTGATGACTAACGCCCCTTGTCAGTGAAGTTTTTCCTGTTATGGAATTCTCTGTACGGCATTCTCCGTGTTTTTCGTTTGCACGAAAATTTCGATTCGTGAAGTGTAAGTGAAGTACGACACGGACGGCTTCGCGGAAAAATCGATATTTGCTCGCTATTTGTGTGTGTGTGTGTGTGTGTGTGTGTGTGTGTGTGTGTGTGTGTGTGTGTTTTTGCTCCATTTTCCTCTTCCTCGGAAGTGAGAGGGAAACGATATTCGTGAGTAGATTGAGAACGAGTACGTGCGAGCGGGAGAGTGAGAGAGTGCACAAGTGAGAGAACTGACCAAACCATTGCCGAAAGTGAGAATAACGCTTGGCTCACTTTACGCAAGAGCTGAGAAAAACTGATAAAATGCTGCATAACGAGGAGCAGTTTCCTTCGACGTGTGCTCGCGTCGCGTGAAGATATCGATTTTCCGCACAAGAAGTTAGATTTTCCACACCGAAGCGGTCGTGTCGACGGAATACAGCAGCAGCGGCAGTAGTGATGGTTTGAGAGGTTCGACCGAAAGCAGCAAAAATCCTAGTGGGCGTTTGCGTGCGTGTGCGTGTTTTTCGTTTCGAACGCGGTGTCGACGGAACAGGGACCGATAAGAAGTGTCCTCGGGCACCTCCGGAAGCTAGGATCGATTGGTGTCCCGATTTTCCCCCGTCAAGCATTGATCCGTCCCTTTTTCCAGGGGGCGAAACCGTGCGACCAAAAGTAGTGCGCGAAGCGTGTGAATTCTGTTGGTTTGTACCCGAGAAAAACGGCACACCCCATCGCGGCGACGAAGACGACCACTTTTTGCGGCACCACCCTCTCGCCGAGACCCCGAGCAAAGACCCCCCCCCCCCCCCCCCCCCCCCCG
>KI915044.1:2245717-2337008 GCA_000473445.2 Anopheles farauti
CCCCCCCCCCCTCCCCCTCGCTCCGGTGCCTTTTTTGGGGTCGTTTAAGGTTGGAAGTCGCAATGTGCATGTGCGTGTGTGTGCCATGGGCGGGAGTGGTCGGAAAAGTGGCCGTCGAACATGAGCGAGCAATGCAACAGTAGTACTGCTGAATCGTGTGCCAAACGTACCACAGTGCGGGGTGATCACAGTAGGCTGATATTTTTCCATATCTTCCCTATCTCTCCCTGCAGCAGTCGTGTTCGTGCGTCGTGTGTGAGTGTGTGTGTGTGTAGGCACAGTGGTGAAAAAGTGTGAACCCAGCGTACCTAGTGGCCACACCGCAGCAAGTAGTGCGTGTAAGCCGGGAAACAGTGGAGTCTTCGGTGGAGGTTTCTGGGAAAGGTTGACCTTTTCCCACGACCAGCGACAGACTGCCTGCCTGTCCCCATCCACTCGTCGTCCCGCATCAAACAAACGAAGCAAAAAGCGAGCTCGGGTCTTCGGGCTCGGGTGCTGTCGATCGATCGGACACCTCGGTCGGTGTCCTTTTCCTGGAGGATCTCGCGGAGGAGACCACCCGGAACAGTAGAGCCACCACCGCGCTAAGGAAGCGGGAAAGAAGCGGGAAGTTTTATATTGGTTGACGACGGCTGTTTCATCGTAGTGCGGACAAACCACACACTCGCAGAACATCCCACCCAAACACCCACTCACATACACACACACACACATCTACAAAAGGCCATCCCCACCCCTCACCAACCCACACACACACAACAGAGACATTCACACACACACGCGCGCGCCCAAACCCGCCGCGGCATACCACCATACCCTTGCAGGAACGCGCGTAGAGGGAGCCACCGGCGATAAGAAGCGGTCAAAATGACGAAGGACAGATTAGCAGCCCTGCAAGCGGTAGGTTTTCCACCCCATGGTTTCTTTTTGTTTTGTTTTATTTTACTTTTTTTCCTTTCGTTTCGTTTCTGTTCATTTGTAACCTGACTGTGTTTTTCGTATGTTTTGTAGTACGTTTAAGTAAAAGAATCCCGATCTTTTTTTTTGGTTTGGTTTGGTTTTATCATTCCGGAGAGGTGCATTGCGTGACCGACATCTAGCTTGCGTAGGAGTAGTGTCCAATTTAGCAACCCCCCGGCAAAAGAAACTACCCGAACACCTTCCCGCCAATCCCCCTCCCTCCGTTTTCCCGTCACTGCTAGGATTCGCTCGCACTAGTGCGGGGTTTTACACGTTCGGCATTGAACCTCATTAGCTGCGAATAATCCGTCCGTCCGACGACCGGTGTCGTCCTGCGGTTCCGGTTCGGGGGTTTTTAGTTGCTTAGCCGCACTGTGGGCTCCGGCCCGTTCAAAATTCCATAGGTGCAGACGGAGTTGAATGTCAATCAGGAAATAAAATGTTGCGGTGTGCCTTTGGGCTCGGTCGCACGCTCGGCTCGGCACGGTACGGCTTTTTTTGGGCGTTCGGGAGTTCGACCGACCCCACCCGAATGTAGAATGTGACCACGCGAGGCGGACCACGGCGACATGCGACAAAGTTGAGAACGGGGTAGGCCGGTCGCACCCAGGATGCGACGGAAACTCCTTCCCGTTGGGGTGGGTTGGGGGGCCGTGCGAGAACGTTTCTTGCTTCATGCTTTTCCCCCAATGCTGTTGCTTTGGATTTTCGTGCGTTTCGTGGCCAACCTCAGCACGCGCTCACACAAAGGACCTCTGCCGCTTATGCGAGATACCGTTTTGGTCGCGTGGTGTTGCTGGCTGTCCTTTTTTCCTTTTTCTCTTCTCTCTCTCTCTCTCTCGCTCTCGCAGTTTCACTCTCTCTCTCCTCTGACATGAGTTCAAAAAAGGATACCAGTAGTGAGAGCGCGTTTCGCAGAATACATCGGAATAGTTTTTGCAACCCACTTTTACCTCCCCGCCCTCTCACCAGCTCCCCCAACACGGCAGGAAGCTCTTGTGCGCTTGCGAGATCTCATCCGTGTTCCCCATTTCTCGTGCAGGATCCGTCCTGCTACCACCAAGAAAAGGGAGAGACCGCAAGATGCACGTGAGCCAATGGTCGTCCAAAAAAAAAGAAAGCCCCGTTTGAGGATTCGTTGCTTCGATGTGGTCACGAATCTCTCCTACCCCAACATCGCGAGAGCGAGTGCCACTTGAATGTAGTATGCGGTACATTTTCCAGGAACGAAAACCACCATGTGCTCCTTCCTGTGTGTGTGTGTGTGCAAACCACCAGGAGGATTTGAGCGGAAGCTCATCCGTTTTCCTGCCGCACGCTCTCACTGGAGGGATTTTGGTGCCGGCATCATTGGGGTAGAGGCCATTATTTCGTTAAACGATTTCCCATACACCCACCAACGTGGGTGGTGTTCCTGTTCTTTTATCCTCCTATAGTTTGCGTCGGTGACGCAATGGGTGATAGCGATAATAATGGGAACGTGTCCTTTTCGGTTCCCGGTTCGGTTCCCGGTTCGGTTCGGTTCGGTTCGGTTTGAAAATGCTCGCTGCTCTTCCTTCCCGATGTGCGAGAGAGCGAAACTCATGGCACTCTTTGTCCACTATTTCATGAATGAAAAAGGTTGAATCATGTAGTTGTTGGTCGAAGTGGGCCGTGTAAGTCGGTGCGCTATCTATCGGCACGGGGTATGATTTATCAATGGAATGGAATGATCCATTTTTTTTATGCTGTCTTCTAATGGTTTTGAGATTCACAAGTATCCATCCGCATCCAGGGTCCAATTGGATCAAGCAGCAATGGCGCTGAGACGATGGGCCGAGGATGATCGATATATGCATATTTCTGCATAGTTTTAGCCTTGGCTTCTAAACGTTGCCAACAGAAAGCGAACCGGAACTTGTTGCGGTTGGAGTCGTATATGTAGCGATATTAGTATTTGCGACCTGTTGCAAGATGGATTTTGTTTACATCCATATCATTCTGCTTAGCCAACGAGTTGGTGAGATATATTAATTTCTACAAAAAAAAATAATAATAATAATAATGAGAACCCTAACATGAACACAAAAAATTGTAACTGTTTCCCTAATTTTTTGTTGAAGCTTAGAAAAAAAACTTCATCGGTCTAAACTTGAATGTTGGTTGATCGAATTAAAACACTCACGCAACGTGGGGAATGGCTTGAAAAGCTTCAGACGGTGAAACAGACGAAGAAGTGTGCGAAAGAGACGCGGCGCGGTAAATAGGAAGGAGTAAAATCGTGGAAGGAGTTTCCGCTGTCGGCAAACAAAAGGAGAAATCCTGCTGGAAAACCCTCCTAACCTAACCCCCCCCCCCCTCCCCCCGCTCTACTCGTCAAAAAGCGCATCATTTCCGTCTCCTCCTGTTTGAGATTGCGCATGCGCAATGTTTTTCCTTCGCCGCTTCATTTTCCAGAGCACACATAAGAAGATCGGAAACCTACGATGTCGATATACAATAGAGCGAGATAGCGATAGGGAGCGGATCGGAGAGAGAGAGAGAGAGAGAGAGAGAGAGAGTCCGTGGAAAAGTGTCGGAGCTTTTTCCGTTCGGCGTTCGGTATGCTTTAGCCTAGTGTCGCATACTGGTGTTTGGGTGAGGAAAATCCGACCGACCCCCCTCTTTTCCCATCGTTTTCACGGTGAGAAGCGAGCTTTTGCCAACACCACCACCAGGCCCGACGGTTGCGGGCCGTTTTTCGCATCGCATTTTTCGTGCGTGTGCGTGTAGTAGTGAGGGAGGGAATGGAAAATACTGCAGAAAAAGCGCCTTATCCTTCCTTATTCTTTCAACATTCCCCCCCCCCCCCCTCGCCTGGGATCATCATGATCAGGGCGAATGGAACGGGGACTTTTTGAGGCGGCTCATCAGGGAAGTAAGAATCAATGAACGCGATGAACGCGGAATCCTAAAAATTGAAGCCTTCCTTTCCCGGAAGGGTTATTTTCGATTTGGTTGGCAATCGATGATTGGTGCGGAAAAGATGCTTCCGTTTCGGTGTAGTATGTTCCTCTTTCATGCAGAGATCGTGTATTGGTGTAGATGCAAAAGAGCGAAATGTTACCACAAATGCGTCCGAGATGTGTCGTAAATGTTGCCTCTTCCGCTAGGGCAAATTTATGTAAGATTTTAACACAAACACCTCAAGCAACGGCAACGCGATATGTTTGCCGTAAGCGGTCGGTTCCGTTGCAAAACTAGCCGCAATTGGTGTCTCCGTTTAGGCCACCGTGCCTGCGGGTCGGTTTTACGTAAATATGTTCACTGTTAATCATATCGTGTTGCCCGAGATGTGTTTTGTGTTGGCTGTTTGATTTGGTGGCTTCAGAATATCTGTGTGTATGTTGTATCTCTGTGTGTTGTTTTGTTTGTGTCTAAACGTATTTGCCAGTATTTGTCGGTGTTGTAGCGTTGTCTTGTTGTTTCGATGTATGTTATCGTTTCACTACGGTGTACCCCGTTCCCTCTTGGAATGTTTCGAAATGTTGCCCAAATAAGTGTGTGAAAGAGGGTGAAGCCACCGAGTTCAGAGTAGATAGGGTCTTATGTTTCTCTCCACGGCTTCTGATCTGATCTGATCTTGTTTAGGACGCCTCGCTTCGCTAGAAGAAGAGAAGCAATATGTGTTGATCGTAGTAGGCTAGGCTTCAAAATTTTGCTTGCGAATCACAGAAAGCCTCCCCGGGAATTGCAATGCCCGGACTTGTTGTAGAAGCGTATTGCGATTTAGAGTAACGATCCGATTCTCCGTTTACTGTTTTCCACCTTTCGGTCAATTAATGCCAACTCCGGGGAGCAAGTGCCTCCAGATTGACATTTGATACCCCGGCACCTATGAAATGGACACTCCCAATACGATAGATTAGCACTTACCACCCACCAAAAACCTTCCGGTCTATAACCTTCTTCTCTGACGCTCACTAGGCTAGACATTTGCTAGATGTATCGCTCCGGTGTCTCGTGCCTTTTTCTCGTGCATATCGTACTCGTTTAGTGCAATCGATTATCATATCTTTCGTAGCCGGTAGAATTCCTCTCGCTCGCTCCCCACGGACCGTAGCTTTCCAACCATCCCGGTAATTCTTTTCGGTTCCGTAACTCTCTGGCTTTATTATCATCACCTATTACTTCTAGAGTAGCGCCTCCCCTTTTGTCCACCTGTTGTATCTCATTTCCCATTTAATGATTGTTGTAAATAAATGTACAAATAAATGTTTTCTTTTTTATTTTCTACTTTCATAACTATTTTCGTATTCTTCTACTACTACTACTACTACTACTACTACTACCACCATCATCATCATCATCATCATATTTGCAACAACTACCTTCTCTACTACTGTACCACTACTGTAACTACTACTACTACTACTACTACTAAACTAATGTTACTACTCCTCCTTCTACTACTACTACTTCTACCTGTACTGCAAATGAACCATCAACCACCATCACCACTACTACTACTACCACTACTACCACCACCACTACTACTACTACTACTACCACCACCACCAAATATGAATCATCTTCCTGCTATCGTGTCCATCTGAATGTGTGTAATCGTTTGTGGTTTTGTGGATGTGTTTTGTTGTGCAATCTAATGGAACGAAAAAAAAAACAAACAAACAAAAATGACTAAAACCACCAACCCTACTGTATTGTACAATGTGAATAACGTATCTAAAAAAAAACCCCTAAAGGATATAGAGGTTAGTTCACTTGGTTTCTGTGTAAACGATTACTGTGTTATCCCTTTGCTCTCTCTCTCTATCTCTCTTTCTCTCTTATTCTTTCTTTCTTTCTTTCCTTCTCGCTTCGATGTTTATGTATTTTACGTTTTCTATGTGTGTATGTGTGTGTGTTCGTTTTCTTTCTTTTAACTTTGGGGTAGTTTCCGTTTTTTTTCTTCTTCTTGCATGCTGCAACTGCTTTTGACGGTTTTGTTTTTCTTCTCGTTTTTGCTTTGTTTTGGGGGTCAAACATGATCAAACGTGCAGCGTTTTCATGATGCTCTCTGTTTGAAACCATGAAGCAATATTTTGTAATTTATTTCATTTGCTCTATTAAACTTTGTGGTTTTGTTTCTGTTTTCTATGCGCGTGTGTGTGTTTGTGTGGTATGATTTGAAAATGAATTGAGTGTTAAAAAAAAAGGTGAGTTTGGCGTACTTTTCTGTTTTGTGCCCGATTTTGCTTCGGTGTTGTGTTGTGCATGCATGCAGTAGTTTAAAACGCATTTCACTGTTTCTCAATATTTACAATTACAAATAAATATATACAAATGCATATGCCCGCACTGTTGGGGATGTGGGATGTGGGCCAATATAACCACAGTGCAATGTGCAGCACTTGATGATGATGTCGATGACTAAAAGTGATGTCAGCCTCTCTGTTTTCAACCTGCATCACCATCTCAGGGCCAGCTGATGATGAGGGTGGCACGTGATTCATTCAATGGAGATTCGTTAATTGTTCTTCTCGCCGTGCCGACTGGGACTACAGGGTCCGGGTTTTCGGGGCCACCACCGGGTCTTTGGGGGTCGATTGGAATTAAATTTGATTTCGGACGGCATTTCCGTTCGGTCTGGCAAATGCCCCCGGGGCTCTGACGCCGCCCGTGGTGAGTCACTCGCTCGCGACAAACGTTTTTACTTGAACTGTGTAAGTGTGTGCGGGTATCAATTGACACCCCCAGCTTCGACAACAGGCGCAAGCTTTTGAGCAACGGCCTTCTCCCGTGAGTCACCGTAAAATGGTGCCAACCAACGATCCGCCGCTCGCCCCTTTACTCCCAGTGTGTGCGTCAAGAGTCACACCTGCTAGACGAAAGACGAATTTTGGTGGTCTTGGGAAGAAGCAGGAGCCTCCGGTGATGAGATAACCCGCCGCAAGTTCGGAGTGTGGCCGGTTTCGAAAAATAAATCACACCATACAAGCAAACCTAAGGCTATAGCTTCGTCAACACACCCATACGATTGCGTTGCGTGGCGTGTTGGGCTGCTCCAACGACGAATGATAAGCAAACATCATGAGCGGTTGCTTTTGCCGCAAGAGTCAAGCGTGCAAGTGACACGTAACCAGGGCCATGGGTGGGGAGACTTCTAGCCCATGCATCCATCCATCCAGAGGCATGCCCTATCTGCCCGGCTGATAAATCGCACATCTTCCGTTGTGAGGAAATGAGCGAGAAATGGATGGGCCCGCTTCTTGACTTGACGAAAAGAGACACATTTTGACTCTTTTCTCTCCCTCCTATCCCCGGGTGCGTCATAAGCAGAGTGGGGTTTTACCAATCAATATTAGATACCCTTTTTTTTGCTTGCCTCAAGATTTTCATCGCAACGGGCCCCAATGATTCTGAACATTCCGCTTGCAGCAGACAGTTCTTCTGGTGGGTTTCTTTTTCCAACCATCGCTTTTGGTGGAACCGCACCGAATTTTGTGCGTAAAAGAATGATTGGTATCGAAATAGAATGACAAACAAGATAGCTTTGCTTGCTCATTTGTTTACATATCGTTCAAGTTCGTGGCGTGACCCGTGACCCGGGTGGCTGTGTTTGTGTTATAGTGGCCCAAATTCACCCATGTTTTTTTCTTTGTAGTGGGGAAATTAAATACGCAAATATTGCTCTTTCGCAATGTGCACTTGAGAGGAGGTTTGTGTTGAATTTTGCTTGAACTCCCGGAAGGGCAAGTTGAAGTTAAACTCGATTTGGCTGTTAACTTAACCAATGGACTGTTTTGAATTATTTTTGGATGTAAAAATAAAAAATGGAATTTTTTTTAAAATAATTTACTGAAAATGGTACATTTTACAGAGCCAAAAACGTTACTTTTTTATTGGGAAATAATGTTGGCTTCTTCCGCATGTAATCAGATAATTTGAAGATTTTTTATTTACCGGTTTTTTCGAAGACGTTACGAAAAAGACAGGTGACAATATTTATTCTTGCCGATGAAAATAGATTCCGAATGGGGGATAATTTTGACGGTAAAATTTTTAAAACTAATGTACACATTGTTAGTTTTTGCACGAACATGGTGTATATTTAAAATAACAAGAGGTGTGGCTCATTCGTACATTAAAATATATGAATTTTTTTTTATTGCAAATTATTGCACTTAATTGCCGGAAAAACGTAGTTCTGCCGCTACCGGTTTGAAAAAATTTATAAAATAAACCATTGAATGTGTTAAAAGGCGTTCAAGTTTAGTCCTCAAAACGCCACTGCCATGACAAGTTAAAACCCCCTGTTCGGCGTGCTTCCAATAAGCTCGTGAAAGTTAGCGAAAGCAGATGGGAAAATCTTTCCCAAACTGTCCCGAAACCAAAAAAAAAAAAAACCCGTTTCCGGCATTGACACCGCATGGCCGTAAACAAAGCAAGGCATGACAAAAAAGGCACGCGGCGACGGGTTGTTGGTGCCCACCGTTGGACGACCTTACCGATGCCCTTGATGTAATTCGCACACACCTCACCCACCCGCACCACCCGCCCCTCGCCAACGTGCATGCGTGCTTCGTTGTTGTGTAAAACGAGTCACCATTGCGGGTCTGTTAATTGATTTTATTTGTGTTTTACTAATCGTGAATAAACATCCAAGTGTGCACGGACGGGGTTGAACCCTATCGAAGCCGACGGCGGTCAAGGGCGCACAGAGTTCAAGATCGTCCAAAAAATCAATCCTAGCAAGGTGCATAGGGGGAGGATGGGGAGCTTTTTTTTTTTTGGGGGAGCTTCTCCCCTTCTTATGTTCTTCTCATTGGCGTTGCAACAAAAAAAAAAAAAGAATTACCGATCGATCTCACCCGAAAGAAGAGTGCGCTTTTTCGATGAAGCGACCATGTGGCAATGGACCAACCGAGAACCGAGATGGCAGGCAGGGTCCTAATAATGACTGTGTGGTTCCTACGGCTGCCGTCGTCTCGCCGAAAGAGCAAGGATCTCCTCCGCTCCGTGGGGGATGTTCGGGAATACCGCAATGCGTTATAGATCTCGGGCGGGCGGAAGGACGATGGCAGTGTGTCTGTGCGCGCGCGTGTGTGTCTGTGTGTGTGCGTGTGTGTGCGTTTGTGGACGAAACGAAATTGGTCCGCAACACTCATCGCGTCCGCGATCATGCGCAGTCCCGTCGTGAAGTTCGTCTCTGTGTTCGGAAACTTCTTTGGGGGGTTTTTGCATCCGCACGCGCGCGCGTGTGTGTGTGTGTGTGTGTGATGACATCCGCACACACACACGCGCTCGGGTGTGTGTGTGTGTGAGTGCGCAAAACCTTGTCGGAAATATGATGCCGGGAAGGAAAAACTTCTTCCCGCTCTGTGCGGTCGATCACTTCGGTGTGTATGAGGTTAATTTCAAAGGTGGCCCCACCGCTCTTCTCGATGCTCTCCTGCTCTTCTGTTCCTGCTACTTGCAGGCACGCTGTGGTGGTCTGTCTCACCAGGCCAGATCAATAGCAGCTCTCACGTCCCGTTGGAAGAAAGCTAGCAGCAGCTTCATCACATTGGGACGCTTTTTCTTTCCGTACTGCAGCATTCCTGGGGTGGTGTTTTTTTCTTCTTCTTCTTGTGCTTCTCTTTGGCGCACACCCCTTTTTCCGGTGTTCCAGGGGGGGGGGCGGGGTGTATGAAATCGTGTTTTTTCTTTTGGTTTCGTTTGGCGTGCAACAGCCACAACCGAATTTCGAACGAAATTCAATTAAAATCATCCGCCGAAGGGGCCGAACCTCTGATACGATTAGGTTCGAGCTGAGAGCGGAACGTTTATCGAGTTTTACCATCAATAAAAAAAAAAAACAAACATTGCGTTCAGGACGCGTACATTCTTAACCCATATAACTTAACCTCTCTCACACTCCATTTTTGCCTCGAGTTCGAGTTCGAGGCATTCGGCTAAATTTAGCTCCAACTTAAATTGATTACATCCCCCCTCTCCCCGCGTGTATGTTTCCTGTTTGGATTGCCTGATTAAAGAGGCAAGAGATCGAACACCGTGCGAGCCAATGCAAAAACAACAATCACACGTTTTGTCTTCTTCAGAAGCTTCTTTCCAGCTTATCGCTAGGTTCGTCTGTGTAGTGAGAAGCTGCTAGTTCCAGCAGCAACGAATGAATTCGTTCGATTGTTGGATTCGTTCGCGTTCCTAACACACCAAGATTTCAAAGGGGGGGGGGGGGGTCTCTGTGGGCATGACTCATCCCCAGCGTGTGGTTTGCATGCTGCGGGGCTTATATGCGCAAGGGTTGCAGTGAAGCGTTGCAATCGGTTTGCAAAGACAAAAAAAAACAACGACAACCTCCGTACATTGTGTGAACCCCGGTTCTTTGCTGAGATTGAAAATCACACGAAAAGGAGAGAAAAAAAACCCATCCATCCACCCACCCGTTCGCCCTTCCCCTGCTCGCGTATTGTATTGTGTTGTGTCGCGATTTGCCTTCCGGTAAGTCGTGCGGGCAAACAAACGAACCTAACGGACGGCCACGTCAATGACGTTCTCTGCTGCCACGAGCAGAAGAGTGACGGCTCATAAAATATTAAGCTGATCGTTGCTAAAACTGTGTTCGAGCGGAGATTTTCTTCACACACACATCGCCGTGGGGGAGCGAATCGCCAGATAAAAGGGAATTTTCAAGAGGAGAAACAGAAAGAAAGGGAACCGTTTTCTGCAACGGATGCAGCTATTTATAAGCTCTGGCTTTATCTTGTGTTCGCATGCATATGCGAAACGAACGCAGCAGCCGCTGCTTTCTGTGTGTGTATGTGTGTGTGTGCAGACACACATATAGCGAGGAGGAGGGATAATATAGGAGGGCTTAAAGACTAATACTTACGAGCGGGTGATGATCTGCGCTCTCGTAAACAATAGATTTTTAATAAGCGTTCGCAGATAAGCAGGCCATGAAAGTGAATTTTGTCGTACTCGAGTTCGTCTTTCATATCACGCACGATTTGCTTGTAAAAAAAAGAAGCTAAAATAGCTTTCCATTCCCAACTCCGCTCGCGTCACGCAATTATCTGGCAATGGGGCAAAGTAGTTCGCCAAATTTAATATAAAATCGTGCCTGATAAAACGTTTCTTCACAAAAAGGAAGCAGCGAATTATTTGGAACCCGATGGAGACGCCCGGTACTTTGTAGAAAGGATAATGATAAATGGTCCGTGAAAGTGGCAGCAAGCGGGATTATTGACCCAATGCCGGAGAAACCTGTTCCGAAGGCTCACAAACTATGCCGCGAACGGTTTGATGGGGTGGTTTTTTGTAAGCTGATCCTATCGGGGATGGCTCAATCGAAGCTACAGACGTCAGCAGACACCGTGAGCCACCTTCTCCCTTCGCTGCCACCACATCAGCGAGCCCGTATTGACGTCATCGATTATGCATGCAGAAGGGCATCTCGTCGTATCTCTCGATTAGCTGCGGGAAAAGTAAAGAGTTTCTGCTGTATAGTACCACCTCCTCCTCCTCCTAGCGAACTCAACTGGTGCTTGCGTTCCGTGGAAGGCCAGTGAAAAAAAAAAAACGAGTCGGCAGAAATTTATCACAAAAAAAGGTCGGCGAAAATTTAATGTAATCATAACAAAAGCCAGCCAGTTATTAGCGATATTTGGATGCTAAACAAATATGCCCCGTCATCCGCGGTTGCCGTATGTGGGAGCTTTTTCGTCGGGTTATTTGAAACAACAAAAAATATGGTTTTTGTTTCCTTCCCCAGTTTGGCACACGCAAACGCTTGCTTTTGTGCGGATCGTTTGCGCGCGCATGGTGGTGGCTACCCCGCTTGCGGAAGCTCACGGCGAACAATGGAGTGAACGTGGTGCTATAGGTGGGTGGGTAGATGGGGTGGTGTGATGGTGTCATTTAAGGGGAGAAACGTTCGCTTTCTCACGCACGCACCGTTTGATTTTAGTGCGTGGGCGTCGGCAAAAATGGCTGTGGGTGAGAACGGGGCGGAAAGGATGTGCTGAATGTAAATAATGCGTCCTACGTACAGTCTGCCGTAGCGTTTTGTCGCAGAACAGGATGCTACGGAGAGAAGGGTGCGGCTTTCGGGGAGCGGGAGAAAATATAAAAAATGGAACGAAATTTCCTTTTAAAAACTTTATTTATATCAAAGTTCATGAGTTGAGTGGTGTTTGAATTGATCCTTCCACATATAACCATTTAAATTTGAGAAGAAAACGCAATCAGAGGATGCCATGAAAAAAACACTTTTCAAATAAACCGAAACAGCACAGCGAGCTGAATTCAATTCAAACTCAACTCAAACTCAACTCAACCTCACCTCAAACTCAATTCTAGCTCAGCTTGAAAAACTCTATGGGGGACGTGGGGAGGGGGGAACTTTAAAGTATATTTGCACTCATAAATGGATGGGTTCAACTACTCTTACCTTTTAATAGTTTTCATTTCGTACAAATATTGCTCTTGTTTCGGTAGTTTACAGCTAATTTACCTATAAAGCGTTATTATTAAGCGAATTTCTAATCTGCGAACAAACATTCATTGCCTCATATGCGCGCGCTGCTTTCCGTTTTCTCTCTCCGTGTCCATCGAACCAACAGGCACAGAGCGATGACGAGGATATGCCCGAGGATGTGGCTGTGCCGGTGGAGGGCAGCTTCATGGAGGATTTCTTCAAGGAGGTGGAAGAGATACGGATGATGATCGACAAGATCCAGGCGAATGTCGAGGAAGTGAAGAAAAAACACAGTGCCATCCTGTCGGCCCCACAGTCGGATGAGAGTAAGTGTTTGTGTGTGCGTGTGTGTGTGTGTGCGGGGTGGAAGAGTAGCTTCACCAAGCAGTGACACGGTTTTCTTCGCACTTTTCTTCTTTCAGAAACCAAACAGGAACTCGAAGACCTTATGGCCGATATCAAAAAAACTGCCAACAGAGTAAGAGGGAAGCTTAAGGTACGTATTTACGATCCCGCCCCAACGGCAACGGCCGGCACACACACCTTCATGTGATCGTTAACGCCTTTCCTTTCCTTTGTAGGGTATCGAGCAAAACATCGAGCAGGAGGAGCAGCAGAGCAAGTCGAATGCCGATCTGAGGATACGAAAAACGCAGCATTCGGCACTATCGCGCAAGTTCGTGGAGGTCATGACGGAGTACAACCGGACCCAGACTGACTACCGAGAGCGTTGCAAAGGAAGAATACAACGACAACTGGAAATTAGTGCGTACTCTCACGGCGCGGCGAACCAAACCGTTGCCCGCTAATGCTAATCGATCGTTTCATTTTTGTAGCGGGTAGAGCAACGACAAACGAAGAACTCGAGGAGATGTTGGAGCAAGGCAATTCGGCCGTCTTCACGCAGGGGGTAAACGATTACGTTACGATTTAAGACATCTCTACGTCCATGCGTTGGGCGCAGGCGCGAGACCCGATGCATTTATAACCGGAGCCCTAATCGGTTTCTCTCGTCTCTTCTGTCCGTGAACCACCCTTTCTCCCCGATCTCCGATCTCTTACAGATTATTATGGAGACCCAGCAGGCCAAGCAAACGCTGGCCGATATCGAGGCTCGACATGCGGATATTATAAAGTTGGAAAATTCAATTAGGGAGCTGCATGATATGTTTATGGACATGGCTATGCTGGTCGAAAGTCAGGTAAGGTGGAACAGTTCCCATTGCATGGCTTCATCATCTCTTCCGCTCGTATTTATGTGCGTGTGTGTACTGTAGTGATATTGGACTTTCACCGTAGCGAAGTACCGAAATGCAACTCGTGCGAGACGAGTCAGTTCGGCTCGACGAAGCGCGAAGGAGGCATTGCTATAGCGAAACGAAAACATTGTCAACTCCTCATGTTGCTCAGAACGAATGTTTGAATTCGAATCGATTGATTGTTTTCTCATTCATCAACTGCTTTTGTTTTAGAATTTAAATCATCTTTCGACGTGTGCCGTGTGACGGCCGTTAAATTATAGCTCACGAAAGATTGCCAACCTTTCTTTGTCACTTCCATAGTACGACAATCATTATTTCAGCAAATGAGCAAATATTATTTTTATTTTCTTGTCACGTTTTCGCAGCAAGCAAAGATCGTCTTGCCCAAGCATGGTACTGATGCACATTCGCTTTTCCGAATCGATTTACTATCGTTTGAAGGTTAACTTTCACTACATTGGCACACTCATTCACTAGAGTAGTCTGTTTTTTTTTTGATAATATTTTAAGCATAATTTTCCCAACAAAAAAAAACAATAAGTACATTACCACACATCTTCATTCGTACTACAAATTTCCAACCGTTCCCGATGAGACCTGCCAGCTGTCCCAACACCGTGGAACTTTAAACCGGTTCCACGGTGTTGCTGGATGCAGCTGTTCAGACGCAGATTGAAACATCTTCGCACCACGTGGCTGCCGTGCAGCTGACGAGGGGGAGGCGGCACACAGGTGTGCCACCCCCCTTTACGAACCAGACCGAAAAAAGGACTTTGCGTTGATCCTCAAGCGCTACTTTGGAGGCTAAGGAGCTGCTAGAATAATTAGAAAACCCTCGCTCGTCGTCGTACCTCGCCTTTGGCTCTAGGAGTTTGTCTGTGACATAAGTTGTCCAAAATACGCCCGAGTAACATCGACGGATAGTTCTTGAATGGAACTGCATCGCGGAATGATCCAATTGCGTCGTTTTCGTCTGCAAACAGAGTGTGTACTGCTGTTTGAAAGCACTTAGGTGCCATTGTGCTGCGTAATGCATTCGATATAGGCGGATAGTTATGAATCTATGTCTTTTTCTATCACACTTCCTGTATCACTCTATCTCTGTCTCTGTCTCTCTCTTTCTCACGTACCATCTCTTTCACTGTGTCCCGTACTATATGAAATAAGATCGTATCGCTAGTGTGTTGGAACATTTCACCACTAGTATGGATGGTATTTGATCCATACGTCTATGTAAATGTTGCTGTTGCTGTAAAAACAAAACTCCCCCCGTAATATCTCAATGTACCTTGGATGGAAAATCTGTGTTGTATTTTTTTGTGCGTGCTACTTGAACCTACGATACTTTGCTTGACAGATTTTCTCTGTATCACCCAATCGTGGCGCACTCGTTTGTATGTGTGTGTGTATATGTGTGAACTATCAAATGTGTGTACAAATCAAGCTAGCGACACCTATGTGTCAAACTATAAACAGTATAACAACAACAAAAAAGACATCCTTGACATTTACACACATACACCACCCCACCCTTACGTAGTAGAGTGTTCACGAGTGTGAGATCTGCAAAGTTTGAAGTATAAACTAAACCAGCAACCAGTACTACTGCTTTCCCATCACAAGACACTTGTAGTATAAACAATGATTAAAAAAAAAACTCTCCAAACCCTTCACTACTCCACTAATGGTGTAAAGCGTAACGAGCGCTCACGTAATGGAAAACAAGAGTTATACAAAGCAAACAAAAACCTACCTCCTTTTCCTTCAGGGTGAAATGATTGATCGTATAGAATATCACGTCGAACATGCAATGGATTATGTTCAAACAGCGACACAAGACACAAAGAAAGCGCTTAAATATCAAAGCAAAGCCCGCCGGGTGAGTAAACCAACCGACTGTTATGCTAATGTTGTGTGTTTTTCTTTTCTTTTTTTTCTTTCCCCATCCCATTTGTTTTTCCCTGCCCGTGGTCCTTGCTCCTACAACTACCGCTGGAACATCGTTGTGTTTCGTTGCCCTCACTTCCTCCTTGGGATTTTTATTTCTGGGACAAACGAAAAAAAAAATCCGTTCCCTTTTTTCCCCGTCCGTCCATTTGTTCCTTACTAATTAACCGGTATAATTGTATGTGTTTTCACGTATTGCATTTGGGGGAAAAAAACGCTTGTTGGTTTATTTCGTTGGTCTATAAATGATTCTTTACGGGTTTGCCTGTTGCTTTACATACTTGCATGTTGTATCTCACTGATTTATCGCCTTCTAACATGTTGAATAACTTGTGTCTTTTGGTTTGTTAATTGTTTGTTTACAAAAATATGCTTGCTTGCTTCCGTTTTGGTATGATTGCTTTTATGTTTGTTGAATATGATATGAACGAATTTACTCAACTGTCGCGAATGTGTGAATGTGCGTGAATGGGGCCGAATGATACACTCTGTTTGAATGAATTTAACAATATTCTAATGTTCCGAATATGGTTAACTCTGGTTTTAATACCAAAAAAATGGTTACTTTTTTAACTATCGCTCGCTAATTTTAACTGACTCTTGGATTAACGCAAATCCACCTCTACCGGGTCCGATGGTACACACGATTCTTTACGATTCTTCCTCTTCTACTAACAACGAATAACCCGCTGGGCTCCTTCTCGGTCTCTCGATGGGCGGGTCTTGTTATGACACTCACACCGCAATCTTCGCTACAATTCTGTATTTATTCTTTCCCTCTTGCGGGTTTTGCCGAGATTGTCTTCTCCGCGGAAACCGGGCGGCCCCAACGCCACCAACGCGTCTACTGGAACCGCGTCCGGGTCCGCGTCTTCCGGTGCCTGTACTCCCGCTACTCCGCGCAATTTCCCCTATCCCGCTTACGCCGGTGATCGCCTAACTACTCACACCACCACCACCACCACCACCAACACTCCCGGCCCGGGTGCCACTTCATTCCTCTCCAAACGTATCCACCCCTCCCCAATGTCCACGTTCTACCATCATCCATCGCCGTCGCTGCAACGAACGAAATCGAAATCGTCGTCCGATTTGCTGCTCGATCACTGCGATGGCGGCGGTATGGGCATCCTGTCCCGCTCGTTCTCGAACCTACACTTCGGTGCCGATGCATCGCCGTGTACGCCGCAAACGCCGCCGACTTCGTACGAAAGGGCGAAATGGTGGACCGAATTGAGTACCTTGTGGAAAACAGTCAGGACTACGTTACCAAGGGCCAACAAGATCTGGTCCAAGCCGTCAAGTATATGGCCAAAGCCAGAAAGGTACGTGAATTGCTGTGGCTTTGGTTACTTCTGGGACCATGGAGTATTTTGATATATTTTTTCTTACTAACAAACGTTCCCAAATTTCTGCACCGGTTTGGGCGGTATGGTTATTGCACCATCAGGATCTTGTCCTAGTATTTTGATGAGACTCTTGAGCGTTTGTATTTCTGGGACGAGCGATAGTGAACGACTAAAACGACTAACAACAATACATATGTTCTTCGGGAGTATCGATGACTATTGCTTCACCGTATTGCTTGGGTAATCTACGCGAGTATATCGTCTAGATTTGAACAGAAGTTGGTTTGTGGCTCGGAATGTGTCGTTAGGTTGGTTTCCAATGTTCGTTTATATCGTAAAGCAGTTGTATATAATTATTGCATATAACTTCAGATGAATTGGTCATATGAGAACAGAAAAAATTATCACACTAAGTACAACAGATTGAGTGTTTTTGTGTGTTGTCATCTGCCTGTCCTGCCAGTGATGTCCTATCCATCGCATACATTTATGTGCCTGCGTCACAAGGCGTTGTTTTATAAGCGCGGTCTCCTTGGTTTGCTGTGTTCGGGTGCGGTTTGTCGTTTGTTTCTGTGTAACTGGTGCCGTCCATGCGGATTATGCGTGTGACATTTACTATACCGTTTTTTTCCTTGTTGTTGGTGTTTTGCAGAAAAAAATCTGGATAGCTATTTGTGTTCTTGTAGCGATCATTATCTTGGTAGTGTTTTTGGCGATCTACCTTTCGTAGATCACGTTTGTGACCGGCGGCGAGCAACGCATCAAGTGTGGAAGAAAGGTGATGATGATGCTACTTAGGAGAGCATCGAGCTCACCTTTTTGGCAAAGTGGTAGGTTTTTCACGGTGTGCTTAAGTAGGTGGGGAGTGGTGTAAATGTAATCAAAAGAAACCTATTTCGGAGGTGAACTCGAAATGAAATAAGGACAATTTGTTCATAATGCAAATGGCACCCAAGTGTATTGTGGATAGAGTAAGAAGAGTTAGGATTAATTGTAGTATAACAGTTTTTTATTCAGTATGACAGTAATTTATTTAAGTATAACAGTTTTCCCAGCAGCCAATGAAGTAAACAGTTGAATGGTAAAGTGAAACAGAACGACATAGAATCGCAATCTAGATTATCCAGAATCTGAAGCTACTTAGTCAAGTATTCCTATAATACTTTTTTTCTCTTATAAAAGAAAACCTATTCACATTTTCTACATGCGGCCCTACTTAACAATTCTAACCGCAAACGCCTACCTTTCTAATAATAATTGCGTTCGATGGTATGTTAAAATTGAGTTATTATATTTATGGCATTCGACATGACAATAGTGGTACCGCGAGTAAAAGGGGAAAACCAACAACCGTATGAGCTATAATATTCTTTTGTTTTCTTTTTTATTTTACAGAAAAAAGTTATGATAGCCGTTTGCCTTACAGTAACCGTCATCATTTTGTTACTTATTTTCCTTACATAAAATAGTTAAATCTATACAACCGCAACCACACCCGCACACGAAACGAACCGTTCGCGCCGCGCTTATGCTGCGAATAGCATAAACGAACGAGCGAAAATCTGCCTTGCGCTCCGGAACCAGTGGGAAGGCATTTGGTAGTTTAAGAAAATTAAAACAAAAACAACGACAACAAAATCTTGCTCTAACTCATTCAACAAAACACAGCTCCACTATATATCCTCTATTTCGTGATCCTTTTACGCTGCTGCACAACCAGATGGGAATGGTTAGCGAAATGAAACTCCTAAAACAAGCTATTAGCATTTACGTGCGCTTTACAACACTACGATCGGTCGTGGGGAGGGGAATAATTTTGTTTATAAATCCGTAGTAACATAAGATTTTCCGCGCAAGAAGATCGATTCACGGCGGAAAGTGATTTGGTTTTGCTCTTTCGAACGTGTAGATAGGAGCAGCAAAAAAAAAGGTGTATAGTAATCATGGGATGGTTCCGTTCAGCTCGCGAGCAGTGCGTATAATTATTTTATTTATTATCAATCGTGAACCAACTGTAAAACGAGTTTCAAAGTGCATCGATATGCAACAACAGTTGGCAAAACACACATTCGCTAACTTCGCGTGTTCGCCTTATTCGTTTCAAGTGATGAGTGTAGACAAGCGAAAAAGAAAGGGTACATTTAGAGCAACGCGTTGAGGAAAGTAGCATATAGATTTATTAAACTGCATCCGGTAGTTCAGTGATACATGTTGAACAATATAATATTTTGTTTCTTTTTATTTATGTTTATCTGAACCCTTTTTTGAGAACGTTTTTCTATCGCCATCGAGCCGTTTCTAAACTGACGAATCCGAAGAATGAATGGAATGAATGGATGGAACGGAATGTGCGTGTGATACGATGTAGAGTATCGATAGTAACGCTTTTAAACCTTTCTTATATTTAAAAGAGTATTTTTTTTTAACATTTTCAGTTCCTTTTAAGCACGTATTTAAAAGTATACTAACACACTTTCGTTTCAAAGCTTACATTTAGCAACAGTATTGTACAAATGTACATTTGAATTTGCTGTTTTCTCGATGTTTAACAAAAACAGTTTTTGAAAGTATAACAGGGTTTATTGTTTACGTTTTTGAGTACTTATTTGAAATTAATAGAAATTTTTGCTCTATTGAACTGCATGTCATTGGTTTTATATTGTGAGGAGGTGTTTTTAGGATCATAAAATAATCTGTTTCGTACAATCGAAAACACCTTTTTTCATCTGAACCTGTACTTACTCAGATCTTTCGTATCTCCTTGGTTACAAATGTTCTACAATGCTCCTTTGTTTTGAATTTGTATTTATATCACATATACGTATCGTAATTATTTGGGCTAATGGAAACAAACGTATTGCTGGAAACTACTACATTGTACTATCACTAAAATGAACCTATTTCTCTCTCCCCTCACCGATCACCAAACCAAAAAAAAAAAAACACACACAAAAATACACACTGAACACCAACCTTCAATGACGTTTGCCGATGTGTTGCACTACTTACATCCCTGCAGAAGAAGATTATGATCCTGATCTGTTTGACCGTGCTCGGGCTGATTGTTGCGTCCTACGTCAGTAGCTACTTCATGTAAAGCGATCTGGAAAAGAAAAGAAAAGAAGAAACAAGAGCAAAGATTGAAGCGTGAATTCCGCATGACATCGCGAATGGGATTCGATGGTGATTCTATGTTTGGATTCTGGAAATATTAAAGCATGCATGCGCGCGGACAACGGTGGAAATGCTGGGCGGTTTCCAACAAAACAGCAAACAAGCACAGATACGACCAACAAGAAGATAACAAAAAACAAACAAACAAACGCTTCATCGAAGTGCAGCAAGCAACGGGCAAAGCAGAATATTTCGTTTGCTATGGTGTATGTGAGATGGAAACAATATCAAGAGCGATGTGTTTGCTGCTTTATCGACCGTTTGTTTACTATTTTCTTTCTTACGGTGCGATAAGAAAGACAAGAGAGAAGATTTACACACACACACAGTAACCATCTGCCTGTAACCGATACACATACATTGCTTTGGAATCAGCGAGACGACCTACGAAACCTACTAAACGTGCCCGGATGACCTTTGCGTAGCGAGCAGGGGCGTTAACCTAACTTTCCAACAAAAAAAAAACTACCACTGTTCGTTTTTTTAGTTAAGCGGTAAGCGCTCAATGGCGCCGATCGTTGTGTAGGTGGCCATTCTGAGGCGAAATGTATGTCTGAGGCTATGATGGAGGAATGGATCAATTAAAACCTTAGAATCTGTTGTTCTATAGCTGCAAGCGTTACATTATAGATCTGAACGATCATGAACAGCCATGTTCGTAGAAAGAAACGTTGAACAAATGTGCATGATGCGACGAATAATGGTACGGGGGTAGCTGCAGCCTTTGGTATCGGATGTAAACGCTCGCTTAATATTCTACACCGATACTGCGATGGTGCGAAGATAGTCAGAGCCAGCCTGTAATCTAACCTAGGGCAATCTAATTGCTAACACGCGATGCCATCTGTACCACTTGATTACCCGGTATCCAGAACGCGGATCGCGGCTTCCTTCTACGGTATGTTACATGAGAAGCATCTAACAGGATCGACCTGCTGAAACATTAAGCCGCCCACCCTAGCTGTCACAGCGAGAATAGCATCCACCAGCACAAGAGAAACCGTTGGCAAGAGAACGGAAAGGGGGTGGGCGATACATTAATCGCGATCGCCCAACGATAAGAACGATGTAAGACATAAGAAGCAATCAAATAACTCTTTGCAATCAAAAGTAATCAAATACCATGCGACATACATGCGCGCCCGCAAGAAGAACAACAGACCTGAATCTAGTTGCCACAGCATACACGTAGAGAACACAAGATATAGCAACCGAGCATGCCATTCTTCCATGCGCTTCACACAAAGCGATTGAATACTGTTCAGATGTCAAACGAAAACTATTACTTCTCACACTACTTCTCACCTCATCACTGCAGTGTCTCCTCTTTTGAATATTATGTACAATTGTAACAGGTATATAACACATCTTACTGTCAATTAATGAATAATGCATTTTCTCCTCATACGTACACACTTCCCATTATCATTTATAACACACGGCGAGTGGAGTGTTTTGTTCTCTAGATTTTAAGAATAGTCGTTAAAGAACGCGATTTAAACACACAGACGTAGAAACACACACGTATACTCAAACAAACTTATTAGTTCATAACCCACACAGCGAGTAATGGCTTGTGCATAGTGTTGTGCATTGTAATGCCCACCAGCCAGGCATTAGTACCGTCGTCGTCACAAGGTAAAAACAGAAGCGCAACATACGCAACACTATAGCGTGAATCATTCAACAACCTTAGCTAGGCGTACGTTGCACAACCGTAGTTGGTTCGCTCATCGTTGTATGAACATTTTGCCTATTTTTTACCGCATCGCACAAAACACGCGCGCGTGTGTGTTGAGTGAGTTTCGCTTGCGTTTGTTCTGGTCGCTCTTATTGTACAGAGTAATGAAAATATTAGAACAACTGCAACTGCATCAAAACAGGAAAGCATTATTTGCACCACCTTCCGTGGGGTTTTAGGGCTGTAGTACTTGCTAGATGCTCCCAGCAAGGGAGCCGATTGTATTATATAGAACTCCTTCCCCTTCGTTAGACTTGTCCAGTGTAAATAAAGTTATGATTTTTGATTTTGTATTAGCAAACAAAGTAACCCGTGCACACGAAATATAAACAACTAGATGTGATACAAAACTAGAGGCGCATACGTTTTTATTGTTTTCGTGTAGAACGCGAAGTAGTGGCATATATGCTCTGGGACACGAACACCGTGGTGTACACCGTACCCGTTTCCATGTTCAGTTATTATTGTTTTTTTTTCTTTCGGGGCCATCCTTTCCACCCTAGTGTGCTCGTCGATAGTACATGATTTCTTGTGTGCTGTTTCGTTTATTTGTTTATTTTTTACTAGCTCCATAGATAGTTGCAATCAATCGGTTTATGGGTTTCTATTTCTTTTATCTTTAACTTTCTTTCCCACCCGCCGACCGACATGTGTTTCATTCATGCCTCAACCATCGGTATGAACCACGTCCATAAATATCTGCGCCAACTGCGTTTCGAATCGAGCAGAAGAAGATCATTATTCTGGTATGTCTCACCATTCTGCTGATAGTGGTTGCATCAACCATCACGGGCTACTTCGGCTTCTAAGCAGCACCGCGGGTGTGTGCGTGTGTCTCTGTGGGTCGTGTGAAATTCGCCACCATCATCTTTCCGAAAATGGAGTGTGTGCCGAGAGAATGGTATAGTGTTTAGATGCGATTGGTTGCAACGGTGTGAAAGGTGTAGGGTTGTACTGAAGAGAGCACAACTGAACCGGAAGCGAACTGGAGTCTGCTTTACACAAAACAGTATTCTTCAACCTTTACACTAGCGGCGAATCACTTTATTTTAGCAAACGAGCAAAAAATGAAGCGCATTGTGCATCACATGTTTAATTTAATTCAAATCTGCCCACAAATTACTAGAATATGTCAGGGTCTTCTGTTAGGATGCAGACAAATCATTCACGACACGGATTTTAGCTGTGATGAGCCGCAATTAAGGACGCCTAGAATAGTGTACCACTTTATTAGAGCCTAAGGGTCTGTTTACTTTAAAGATTGTGTGAACTTTTGTTACAGTATCTTGTTTTTTTTTCTTCTTAGTGTAGACTTCCATTTTCTTTTGACGTGAGTATATTGTTTGTAAGTTACCATCACCCAAGTACACTGCACATCACACAATCGTTCACAAACATCACAAACCGTCACACAGCCATACACAGAACAGTTCGAACAGTTCGTTCCGTATGTTTTTGCCGTCTGATTGCTAATACATTTCTGTAATTCTTGCAGGTGCCGTGCGTGTACTATACCTACCTACTGCACTTCAACCAAACAGTTGTGACAGCTACGTTACATACATAACACCAGAACCAATACAAACTCGAGAAACCGTGTTCAACATGACAGAAACACCATCCAGTAAACACTCGCGAACGCAGAAACAGCCTGTCAGGCTGTCGGTCGGAAGCCGGACGGCGCAGATGTGCCGCCATTCGAATCGATTACTTACTACGCACGTACCACAGCTCTGTTCGACCAAGAGTATGCATGTAGCATCGGCAACCATCGAGCGAGATCGCAGCAGGCTTTACATCGGAAGCAATTATTGTCATCTAATGACGCACTTCAACGAGTACTAGTTTGGCGATTCGAGAACGTAATACCTGGTAGGCAACATAGCCTGCCTGCGCGATGCTTGGAGATAAAACACAGAAAGCTAGAGAGAGGTCGTTAGCATTACCGCAAGACAAACGTTAAATGTGCTACGATCGGATGTTGCTTGGATGCATTTGATTCCCTTAGAAGAAGAGAAAAAAAAAAGAAAAACGAAGAATCCAACCGAAGAATAATACACAAAATTGATGGATGGTAAAGAGGGTAGAGTAAATTAAAATATCACGTCAATGGCAATAAGAGTACGGGGTATGAACACACAAAATGAAAAAAACTTGCTACGAACGATAAAGTATTATTACGCCGTTTTGTTTTTGTTGGTGCCGTCATGTTACTTAGTTGGATTTTTTTCTCTCCAGTGTTGTACTCATACGCTCCCCATCCACCGATTGTTAATTTGCATGCGCAGTTTCCTGCGCATTTGATGTGTGTATGTGTGTGTGTACAGTATTCTTGCATATCCCGCGCGGCTCCCACGCCTCCTTTCGGGCACATCAGCATCCAATTTGTGTTTGGTTTGTTTCGAGAAGATGGGAAAAGGGATATTAAATGATAAAACAATGACGTGCGCAGAACACACTGAGAAACGAAAGTATATTTCGGGAAACGGTTATTCGACTTGTCATATAACGTATATTGTTCAAGAAAATGTGTGATAATAATTAATTCGAAAACAAAAATTTCAACTCATCCTACACACGCTCTCTCTCTCACACACACATCCAAACACTAACACACGCGGCTACTGCGTCTCGATTAGAGCAAAACCAATTGGGATCTGTAGAAAGTAAATCCTACCCACTAAGAGCAAGCAAATCGAGAGAACTACCTAAGGCGGGAAGGTATAGCATATTTTAGAGTAGGCGATAAATCTCCACTGGCACACGTGTTGGCAAAACGAACAAACATGAAGAAAACAAAGAAAATGTGTACATGATGGCATGGCGGTGAGGGTGAAGTAACATCAGACACACATACACACGTAATAACGCGCTCCCACCCCCCACATGTAACTAGTTTCGTTCTGACACTTTTTGTGTGCAATTATGCGCTTCCAATGAAATCAACACTCACGTACCGTTCCGTACCGACACACGTGCACATGAGAATAGTCAATTTTCCGTAGTCCCCCATCGCGGCACCGAATGCGGCACTTCGAAGTTCGATGTAGAGCTTTCGTAAAACTCTCGCAAAATCCTCGTAGCAGGCCGTGAGTGTTTCGGTTTGCCGGAATCGTTTGGTTTGTCGTGCTTCGTTCACTTCACTCCTTTCTTCCACCGCAGCATGCCGGAAATATGTAGAACGGCTAGAATCACCGAGTCTACGAGCGAGATCGGAAGATCAAAATTAAAAATACTGCCCAAGAAAAGCAAAACCCTACGCTCGTACACTAACGCGTTATTTACACACACACACACAAGCACACATAAAACATCCACTTCCATGTTTTGGAGCAGCTCTTGCGGTGGAAAAAGGTCCCAAAGCACACGTCACTAGATATTGAGCAAAGGAAGCATCGCACGCAAAATGGCGGCGAAAGGATGACATGATGGATGACGTTGAGTTGAGGTGGGATTTGTTTTTTTTTTTCTTCGTGCATGATTCGTTAAATATGAGCCCCGATTGTGATGTTCTCGATAATCGAAAATCGTTTCAGTTAGTTCTTGGTTGGTTGATTTTTTTAAAATTGTTTTTTGACTATCGGAAAAGTTAGCTAATTTAGACTGTTCCTTCCCTCCGCTGCTTGGACGGGATGAAAGCGGGATAAAACAAAGAATGTTGTGCCACGAAGAGCCAGAAGACAAAACAAAAAACAATGGTACGAATGTTGGGGAAGGGCGCGAAATGAGCAGGAGAGCAAAATAAAAGCCACTTATACTGTTACGTCAATTGTTGAGCATGCATGGGAGCAAAAGAAAAGTTGATGAAGATGGGGGAAAAACGTGTCGGTGGAAAACTCTATGTGGTACGTAAAGGACATTATCTACGCAACACACGCAATTTTGCTCGCCGATTCGCGTGTGTACTGGTTCTGGGCAGCTCCTATTGATTGTTTGAAATAGTCTATTTAAAACATAATTAATGGTATCGGTTGAAATTTAGTTACGTCGTGAATTTGTTATCGCTAGTGCGAGAGAAAAATAGAAAGTGGCAAGAGGAAACGTAGAAAAAAGAAACAAGAAACATGAAACGGTACAGAAGTGGAACAAACGAAAGTATATAAAAACACCCTGAACGAACGAAGAACGACACAATTGCACACAAATCATACAACACAAACAAACACACACACACTTGCAAGTAAACGACGAGTTGGGCAGCGTACCATTTAAGCAAATAATTAGTTAAACAATAATGTATTTGAACAAATGAGCAGCAGGAACCGGTAGAATAGCGAAAAACCAAGTCAAAGTCAATGGTGGTGTGTGATGGTGAAATGGCAAAGTATGCGGAATCAGAGCAGCAGTCAGCGCGAGTGCATTGCAAGGGAAACCCATTAAACATGAGAAGTGAGATAATATTGATTGCCGTCGTAGAGAAAAAAAAAAAGGTAGGAAGCGCATGGGAGAGGAGGGCGCGTAGTGTAATCAAAAGAACAAAAAGGCACACCGTTTTAAGAGGAAAACGCGACAAACCGTTCGAACAGTTCGCTACGATTTGGTGTTGGAACGACTCTCGAATAAATCCGAACAGGTGTGCAGGTAGCCGGATTAGAGAGGAGGCCCAGCAGATTAGCTTGCCCCTGTGCAATAAGAGGAAACCGGAGATGTGTGCGAGCGTGTGCAAACGAAGGTGTCACCATTGCTGGCTGATAGTTATTATCATAAGAAAGTATATATATATACACACATAATTATATACACATAGCATCTAAAACCAAACAACAACAAAAAAAACGCGAAAAACACAAAAATATAGCCTATTCACTTAAATAGTTATTTAATGCAAAACTATATATCTTCAGACGCGAAACCAGCCCGGGGGCGCGGCCCGAAATCTGGAACAGACAAACGGGAATCTAGGATCAGTGCGCCTCTCACGCCAGAAAACAGCAATTTGCAACATTAACATCCAGCCACTTGATTGTCCCCACCACCACCACCGACACACACACACACACACACATACACTCCACACTGTCATATAAATAGAGGAACGATACAGAAGACATTATAAAAGTGGACAACAAAGCGCGCACCATTGTTTAAACAAACACACACACACACACACTATAGGAAGGAGAGGAAGTTTGCAAGATAATCCATGCGATGCGCGTTCTAATAACGCAAAAAACACCGCACAGAGCCCACATGGAGAAAGCTGCCAGCATGCCATGAAGTAAGGAAGAACAAAAAACCAAGTGCGCAACGTGCAAAACGCATCTTCCACGTCGGTTTTCCGGTAGGGTTGATCAGTAGGATTGATCGCCAACCGCTGGTTGGAAATTGAAATTGTTGCACATACACACACACACACACCCTGTTGTACAGTACATATATTTTCTCTCTCGCTCTCTCTCTCTCTCTATTCTCTAGTATCAATTAAAATCCCCTGAAATTAAACCAAAAAAGCGCGCGCCCAGTTCAAGTATTATGGCGCTTTTGCAGGGCGTTGTAGCGCAAACAAAGAGCAAACAAAAAGACACGCATAAATCATATAGAGACGACAGAAATCGACAACCGCGGGCGGAGGTTTAGGTGCGAAACGAGATGATTCACGATCACACATTGGCAATAATAATGAGGAGAGTTGCAGAAGGATGAGCTGTGGTGCAGTGATAAAGTGGAAATTATACACACAAGCACACACACATACGGGAAGTGTTTTAGCGCGCTGGCAAAGTGGACTCCATTCGTTACACCGAGCATCTGTAATTGCCTGTAATCGCGTTCCGTTACGATTTGTTCGTGATTCAAAACGAAGCTTTCGGCTTGGGTTTGTATGCAGATCATACAAACCTGCTGCTGCTGCTGCTGCTGCATTATTATGTGCTGCTGCTGTTGCTGCTGCCTTTATTTACGCTGCGTTAGCGCTGGCTAAGAAAGGGAAAAATGGTATGTGTGAACGCTTGTGTGTGTGTGTGTGTTTGAAAATTTTGTCAAGTGATTCGCCACAATTCATCCAATAATTCATCAACACTAATACGCAGCAGTGTGGCATTTTGTAGTGTGATGGCATGTCAACATGACGAAGCCCACCACCACCCAACACACGAACAGATCAAAGATTTAATCTCTTAGTTTACATCTCTTAGCGCGCACACACAAACACACACACACACACGCACACACGCACTCACACATACATACAACCACACCCGTTTCTCGCCTGGTAGACAACCAAAAAAAAACTGTTGTTGTTTATTCTATACTTTCTAACGTAAGCAAAACAATTTTTTCTTTCAAAATCTTGATGTTGAAAATCGAAACAATCGAATAAAAGCTGAGCAGTAAAGATTGTACGCACACCCTTGCGCGCGTATGTGTGTGTGTGGCTGCAGATATAGCAGAGCAAATGCGCTTGATTCTCTATTACAAGTTCTTGTAAACGTACTAAGAACGCCTACTAAGAAGCTAAAACACGAATGAAATCAATCAGAATCATACACCAATACAAAGATGAGGAAGAAGAAGGGGAAGCATGCTATAATTCTCATACACACACACACACACACAGCCTAACACGGCAGTAACACACATAGAAACATTTCCTCACACGTACAAAAATATAGTAGGAAAAGCAAACAAGAGACACACATACACACACAAAACAAAAGGGGACAGACAACTACACAAGCACACACTCAGACACTTGGACACATAGTAGAGATTTAAAGTAATAAGACAACATTGCGAAACAAAAGCGTAGAAGCGAAAACGAAACATATACAACAGAAAACAGAAGAAGAAGTAACAGTGAAGCAAACCGGGGGAGAGGGGAAAAAAAACAGAAGAAACGTGTAAATTGTTGCATTTAATCGTAAGTCCATTTTGAAGTTATTGCGAAGTTAAATGAAAAGTAAAAACCAGAAACAAAACAAAAGAGAAAAATAATCCTCTCTTCAGTAACTAGAAGTTCAGTGCTATGAAATCTATGAATACTAAACAAAAAAACAAACAAACACACACACACATACACGTATATATACAAACACACCAACATGGAACACATCATATACACACGTAACACGATACACCCATTGCAGAGTGCGGAGTAGCATAGCAAGAAGCAGGAACATCATTATCTCCTCTCCCCCCTCCCCAGCTGGTCTTGTCGCTGTTATCACACACACTGATGACTGCTGGTTCCAACACGCTGTAATCGATGCAAGGCAAATAGGTTGCAATATCGTTATGCGTTAATAGCAAAATGGCGTTACGTTCGATAGTGTGTTTTAACAAGCAAAAACAATAATAGCACATGGCGAAGGATCTGCGTGCAGATACGTATCTGTTCGATCTAGTATTCATTGTTGTGGAAGTTATGGGTTTTCAGTTTCTCTCCGTACGAAGTTAGCCGAGCGGGTTCGATTAGCCACGGACGGCGGGCGGTTTGGAATTATTTTCTGTCCCGTTTAAAAAAAAAAATTGACTTATTTTCTGTCGTTACCTCACCGTGTCGGCGGCCTGTTTACGGGCAGGCCGGCACTAGGACACCAGAGAGGACACAGGGTGTTTTCCTAACTATCACTGCTGCGTTTCCGGCTATGTACAAAACAAAACGAACGAAAACCGAAGCATCATACACGAGAGTGACACGAGCACAGTGTAGGAACGATGAGCGAGGAGAGTATAGAAGGGATAAAAAAAAGAAACAAAAAATACTACAGAAACACACTACCAACAACCAAAAACATGAGAAACGAACAAACAAACAAACACCGTGTACACGAATACAAAATCAAGTGATGGCTTTCGAAATTATATAAGGAAGATCTTAAAAATAAACACAAGTTGATAAAAGCTAACTACTATTTCGCCTTTTTGCATTTATTCACTCAGAGAAGGAAAAAACAAACGAACAGAACTAATGGCGCGCGACGACGAAGAACGAAGCAAAGATTGCAACAGGACAAATATGGCCGTCATCTCTTGCGTTTGGATCTTTCTCGACGATGTTACCGAATTTGCTTGCCGGAAAACTTCCATTTCAATTTCGCTACCTACATTTATACGAGAGACCATGGCTAGCTAGATCATCATCAGTAAAACCTGTTAAAACGATTTCTTTCTATAGCCGCCAACTAGATGTTAAACGCAAACGTATTTAAAATGAAGAGTAAGGCTGGCCGTTTTTATCAGCCATTATTCGAACATTTCCCCACCGTTGTAACAAAACCGAGTGCAATACGATATGTTGGATATTATTCGAAGCGAAGGTCCTAGGGACTAAAAGAGTAGTGAAAAATTCCGTTCTACTGACACCATCAACTCCAGAGATTGCGGATGTCCATGCGGAAGTCTGTTAGGATCTGTCAGATTCTTATCGGAACGACCAAACTCGTGCTTCTGTAACTTTCTATCTGTTATCACTTGCTCTTCTCATTCTCTTTGCTCTACTTCTTCTCTCTCTCTCTCTCTCTCTCGCTGTCTCTTTGTCTCTCTTTCTCTCTCTCTCTCTCTCTCTCTCTCTCTATGTTTACTAATAATCATATTATGTTTACTCTTTATAAGTAAGAAATATTCTGATTACTTCGTTCACAAATTATATCCTAGCAGACATTCTTTGAAACTATTACAGAAAATTAGATAAATTCGTACAGCAAATGGTTTCGTTGAAAAAGCAATTATCAGATAATCACATTTTTCGCGACGGAGTAACACGTTCGGAGTAATCGTTAACAGAACTTTTGTAATCTTACCAGTATTGGGCATAGAAACAATAGTTATCAATAGTTTGATACACATTTGGTTAATATCCACCATTTCGCTCTGAGCTACTTATCTAAAATGTTTGATATCGTGCTGTTAAACAACTTCCACCCCATTATACTGCTAATTAATGTCAATACTTCTTGCAATAGCTCATGTCTAACCCTCCTTCTACAAGTACACACTACACATGCTGTAGAATAGAAACACTTGCTCCAGTAATCGGCGTCATATTCGCCAGAGCACTTAACACCTGTGTGCTGAGTAGAGACCATTTATAAAGTAAAAATGTAGTATATAGCATCATAGTCGCAAACAAACCAGCAAACCAACACGACGTAACACAATAGGAGGATCTTGACTAATTTAAACTTTATCCCCGTCCCGTGCAGAGCGGGGAATACGGGTAGAATAGAAAACAAACTGCATCTAATCTAAGTAAACAAGCAGCAACACCGATGATGTCCGACATCATGTCTTTTGGATGCATACACGCACACACACACCAATACACCCAAATTAGCATGCGTAGGAAAATCTCGAAACCGAAATGCGGATTATAAAAAATATAGAAGAGAGACGGAGAGAAAAAGAACGATAAAGAAAGGGAGAGAAAACAGAAAAGCGAATTAGGTAATACAGAAAGAAGTCGATCACATCTGGCTACTACACAGGCATTTGCGAATTGGCATCGGAATGATTTGTAAATGGTGCAAACAAAACAAATAAATCGCTCGATTGGCACCTCACAACAAAAAAAAAACAAGCAAGCAAGCAAGAAAAGAAAATCGCAAATAAACTGAACAAATGGTACATCAAACATGGAGACCTTCGAGAGCGGATATGCAAAGAGCGCACAGAGGGGTATAAAAAGGCAAGAAAGAAAGTACTGACGTCTATCACGAGCGACTGTTGTCCAAAAAAAAAAAGTATTATCACCAACCCTTTTGCAGTTTGCTTGACGTGTATGTTGTGTTATTTATTTGTAATATCCATCAAATCGAACCAAGAAACACGTCCGCGGGAGACGGGAGCGTTGGAGCGTTGTCGAATCACGAATTATTCAACACTACTGGTAGACACGGTCCAGATCCCGGACGTGGCAGTTCTGAATTCCCCAGGCTGGGGTATTTCCCAGCAACCTCTTCCCGGGGAAGCTTTACGACCCGTGCCGAAACTCCCAAGCGTGGGTGGCAACCGTACTTTCTGGTGGATGCCGAGGTGTAATCCTATATCCGAAAGTTGTCCTCGCCAGTGTGTGCGAGTTTCGCACTTTTTCGCATCGTCTCAACTCCTCCAACAGGCAATCTCCTGTCTCGGCGTGCGCCGGTGGTGTGTGTGTCCCTCCCCCGCCTACTAGACGGACCTTCAGACGCGCGTTGTTACGTTCCACTTTGCCCGGTTAAGGAAGTTTCGATCGGCAATGGCTGCGGCGACCGAGTATCACAGGTGTTGAGCACGGTCTCGTCTGGTGAACAGGTACGATGTGCAGAGCGCTACCGTGCGCTGCTGGTGCACAGGTGGCCCGCTGGAGGTTTACCATGGGTAGGTGAATGGTGCCAGCACGAACAACCCTTTGCCATCTGTCGGTTGGGGGAAGAGAAAGGGAGAGAGCGAGAGAGAGAGAGAGAGAGAAAGACGGTTGGATTAGCGAGAAGCAATTCAATGGTGAAACTATCCGCAAAAACGCATTTTTGGTAGATATCCGGCATAGGATGGTCTAAAATGGCCTATTTCTATCATAAAACCAGGGTTGGAGACCATCTCTTGGCAAATGAATACCAAACCGAATAAAAACAAGGGTAGCAGCAAGAAAGTGCCTAACAAAAATGAAAATACCACCTACCAAGGCTGTTGCTGAGCATCGCAGATAGCGTTGATATTTGATCCCGAGACATTGTTCGCACTGGACAAGATGGTAGCCAGCGGTTGCCTTGACGAATTATCGATTGCTTCTGTCACAAATCCAGCATGCTGTTGTTGTTGTTGCTGCTGCTGCTGCTGCTGCTGCTGTTGTTGGTGGTGCTGTAGGACCGCCAGCGAATCGAAGCCGTTGACGGCCGGATGCGAATCGAGTGCATTCTGCAGCTCGCAGATGTAATCGATGACGTTCTGGATGACCTCGAGCTTGGTCAGTTTGCGGTTTTTCGGCATGAACGGCACCAGCTCCCGCAGCTTCGACAGGTAGAGCTTGATTTCGTCGTTCTCGCCGTCGCGATGGCGCTGTACGCGGCCTGTCGCAATCGCGCCCCCACCACCCCCACCATTCTTCGCACACATGGTCGTCGTGATGGCTTTCATCTTCTTGCTGCGCTCCGGTTGAGACTTTCGGCGGAACTTTGGAAACTTCTTCAATATAGCACAAGTTTTTCTTCACCAAAACAGTTCAGGTTCACGCTCACAACCACTCCGCGCACTGATTTCGTCTCGACACCACGGAAGGCGGTTCGTAACAACACTCGTTTTTTTTTATTTGCTCCGCGTAAAATGGCCGCGCGCTCCAAATAAGTCCAAGTCCGGAGAGGAAAAAATCGATGCGAACCAGCGACCAGACAACGACGTCGACGGCGAAGACTCCGCGTGTGCGTGCGTTCCCGACCAGAGATCAATGAAGACTTCGAAACACAACCGACTGGCGAACAGGGCGAACACACAACTGCATCGCCTGCTACGCATAGTTTCCTCCCGTTTGCGTGCCGTCTCGCTCGCACACACGCAACATGGCGGTCCGTGTGTCGTCGTCGCGTTCTCGCACCCGGCGGTTTTAATGTTGGTATGCGCTTTTGCCTCTCCGCGCTGCATTCGTGCGCTCTTTTCGTCGTTCGCACCGCTGCTATGCTCGCCTCTCCCATGCAAAGGCCCGGAGCGGTTGTGTGTGTGTGTGTATGTGAGAGAGAGGTGCGACCAGCGCAAATGCGACGACCGTGGAAGCATTTATGCTCGCCAGGGTGGTAATGTTTGTAGGAAATTACACGGAAGACGCAACCCGGCGGGTGGGGGGGCGAGGGGGTTGTAAAGATGGGTTTCAATTTAAGCCACCACAGCTTAAGCGATCTAGGCAGTGATCCCAAAAAAGGGAGAAAACTATGTTGTATCCCCAGTTTGGAAAGTGCGAGTAACAAAATGCCAACATTATTAAATTATTCGTAACATTTGAATACCGAGCCGAGGTTTTGTCGAAGTTTAGCCTGCTCGCCGTGCCAAGCGAAAATCGCATGTGGTAACAAGTTGGACATGCCCCCCTACTCCACTCCCCTTCCCCCCACAGGATGATGGGGGAGAGCGATCTGCATGAAGATCGCTCTGCATCCGAGAGGCGCCCGGGCATTGTGTGTTTCCAGCTCTACATTCCTGTTTTGTTTCCGTTCCCTTTTACGCTTCGTTTCGCACCCATCAGCTCCCACACTATGCTGAGGTAATTCCGTGCGGAGCTCGTTGAACGCCAGCGCGGCAGTGTGTGTTTGCGCATAGGTCAGCCTGCCTGCCGGCCTTTGTAGAAACCCATCATCACGCAGCCGCCATCTACCTGGTTGGAAGTAGATCTATCTTTACGTGGGGGATTCGTGTTGAAGTTTGCTTGTGGAACGGGCAGCGGTAAGAAGGTTCCATGGTGTAACGGTTAGCACTCAGGACTCTGAATCCTGCGATCCGAGTTCAAATCTCGGTGGAACCTGCCCAAAAAACACCTCAGGTTGAGACTTTTTTCTTTGAGAGTGTGTTGCGCAAGACGGTTTTTATTTTTGATAATTCGGTACAAGCGGCACGGCATTGGGCAAAGCTGTCATGATAAGAACATGTGCTGACTGGAGACAACACGCAGGCGTTCGGCATTTCGATCAGGGGAGAGAAACCTCGCATGGCGTTTCTCGCGTATGGTGACAGAATGGAATTATGTCATGACGCCCTACGATCGATGTTGGCATTTTTAAGCAATCACAGTTTGTGTTGATATAATTTAGCAATAAAAAGACCCAACTCATTGTTTTACTTCAAGTAAATACGGCTTTCTAGTGTCTTTGTTTGGCGGATCAGTGACTTCACCTTATTTTAGAACTATTTAAGACTTCCGGTGAAGTAAATATTAAACAATACACAGAAAAGGTGTCAAAATACTGTCATTTTCGCCCAACGTGGGGCTCGAACCCACGACCCTGAGATTAAGAGTCTCATGCTCTACCGACTGAGCTAGCCGGGCATGTGTAAAATAGTTCAAATATTTATAATCCGGCCAACTTTTCCCAAATTAGATTATACGTCTTCTAAGTAAAAGCCACTGGTCAGCTAGCATTTCGCCGATCATTCCTTTTGTTTCTGTCGCGTTACTGAAGCCGAAGCGCACAATCACTTGCAAAGAGTTGTTACAACAATTTTCAGAAAGCAAAAAAGAGAAACAGATCAACAAAAACTCTTTTGTTTGACCATGTAGCGAATGGAGTGAGCATCACGCACAACAACGGCAGAAGAAGAGCAGGAGAAAAAAAAACACTGCCGAGTAGCTTCATTGGTTTCGGCTCGCATTTTTTTTTAACGCTTCATTGTTTCCTGCTGTGCCACTTCCCGTCATCCCGGCACGGCTTCCCGTCCCGGGCAGTTCCCACGTTCTCGCCGCGCGATGCGAAATTTGTGCAGCTGCATGCGTTCCTGTGGGAATATCGCCTCCCCGGTTTGGTCGGGATATTGCCACGGGAGAGTTTTCGGTGCGCATGGGTGCCGCATGTGTGTGTGTGTGTGTGTGTGTGTGTGGGAAAGATGAGAAACATCGCGTCGCCTGTCGCACTATCTCGCCATAAACCCCCTGGATCGAGCTGGCACTCCTCCTTTGCATGGGTCTTACCAAACGACGACTTTTCGGGCTGGGCGGGGGTCCACCGCTTCGTGGGTGATGGTGGTGGTGCCAGCGTTTCCTTTTAATCTAGCCAACGGCCGGGACACGTGTTCATGTTTACCGCACGTGCGCTGATTATCGATTTCCGTTCCGAGATACACAGACAGGGTGCGGCGGCCCAACTAACGCACGGCGTACAGCTAAGATGGAAATCGTTCTCCCGCGCTCGGGCTGGAAATATAAAACGTTCTTTTTTTCCTTCTTGGACGCCTACTTTGTACAGTCTTGCAGGCAATTACACTCTGCATTCGCTGTTTCGCTCGCCAAGAAGAAGTCACGGTTGTCATGGAGATGAAGAAGAGCTCATTCGCTTCGGTTGCTCCATGGCGCACATGATTAGGCACAGCACAGAACAGAACGGAAAAGCAAACACTCTTCGTGAGGAATGCAGCGTTCTCCGCGCCTGCTAGATGCTCGCTCGGGATGAGTTGCTTGCCCACCGAGAACTACTAGGCGGGAAGTGGTCAAACAGGTTTTGAAATGCAAGAAACGGGATGATCCAAAAGCCCGCCCGCCGAAGAGAGGTCACCGTCAATCTGGCGTCGGGGAGTCGTTTTTTTTTTTCTTCTTCAACTTCTTGCCTTCTTGCCCCCGGGGAGCGAATGCCCGGACCGGCTCGCACTGTTGGGAAGCCATAAAACAAAAACCTCCTCCCTCCAAACATAGTCGGTGTGGGAGCTTGCTGGTTGACTTTGCTCACGGCTAACCAACCATTCGTGACCATGAAGTTGACGGTCGGGTTTGTGTTGTACTGTACGGCGCTGGTAACTACGATCGAAGCGACCGGGCCGGACCTGAGCTTCGGCGATGCGACCTTCTCGGTGCAGTACTTCAAGCAGGCGTTTAACGCATCCACCAACTCGGTCGTCTCGCCGCTGGCCGTCCGTCTCGCTTTCTCCGCCCTGTATCAGGTGACGGATGGGAACGTCCGCGAAGCCGTACAGCGTGCCTTCTATCTGCCGGCGGACACGGTCGACGCCAGGACCAACGCCGCCCAGCTGGTGGACGATCTGGAGCGGAGCCAGTTCCTGAACGTATCGTTCGCGGTGCTCAAGGCGCACGGGGAGCTTTCCACAGAGCTGCAGGATGTCGCGAAAGCCATCTTCCGCACCGAACCGCGGACGGTGGCGTTCACCAACCGGACGGGCGTCGTACAGGAAGTGAACGCTTGGGCGACGGAAGTCACCGGAGGCCGCATTCGGAACTATCTCGCCGAGTCGGACGTGGATGTGAACGCGGACCTGATGCTCCTGAATGCGCTCCACATGCGGGCGAACTGGGCCCAGCGTTTCGAGGCGGAACGTACGGTGGAGGAAACGTTTGAATTCCGCAACGGGCCTGGTCCGGTGGAGCTGATGAGTGCCACGATGGAGGTGCCGTACCATGCGCAGGCCAAGTTTCACGCCGTCCAGCTGCCCTACAGCGAGGAAAGCGATCTGACCATGTGGATACTACTACCGCACCGGGGCGGAACGTTCGAGGAGCTGCTTGAACTACTAACGCCCGAGCTGCTCGACGAGCTGGAGACGTCCGCGATGCCGAAAACGGTCGACCTTTGGTTGCCCCGGTTCACGATCGAAGACAGCCATGATGCGCGCGATGTTCTACGACGCATGGGCCACGAGTCGATCTTTCACCGGGACGCGTTTGCCGTCTACCAGGGCCACAAATCCATGCTTGGCGCACTGAAGCAGACCACCTTCGTGCAGGTGGACGAAAGCGGAACCGAAGCGGCAGCCGTTACGTGTAAGTTTGCCTCGCCGTTGGTTGCTTGCAGTTGGGTTTGATTTGCATTTTATTTCATTCTCCCTTCCCTCTCCCCCTGGCAGCCGTCGGGACAAAGTTCCGCGTGAAAAACACACAGTTCCGGGCGAACCAGCCGTTCATGTTCTTCATCAAAAAGTTGTCCATCGACACGATCCTGTTCGCTGGCCACTATTCGAACCGGAAGTAGCGCTAGAAGTTGTACCATTCTTTTCGTATTTTCCTGGTAGTTTCGAATACACAAACTGCCTTCGCGGGCACAGGTGCAGATGTCTCTCAAGGAGGTCCTGTGAAAAAAAGTCATGAAAGAAAAAGTGCAAACATCAGACTTTACGTAAAACGTAATAAAGAAAAAAATGTGCTTCCTCCAACCTTATCGTGACTCGCTGCCGGTGGGACGTTGCGTCGCCAAGGGGAAAATGGAACAAAAAAGAAAAAAGGAAAAGCAGATGCTAATTGCGTTTGCGCATCGACCGTGCCGGCAACTGGCGCACATGCTGCAACGGCGAAACCCCCGGTGGAAATCTATCGAGCGCGATGGATTATTATTAGGCTGGGATGTAGCGCGAGGAGGGGAGGGAATGAGGGAATGACACACATATGGCGCTGTCGATTCTTCCCCGGGCCAGCCAGCCGCACACGCCGACTTCGCTCATTGACTTTTCCTCCTCATCGGCCCGCAGCCGAATGGATGGATTGCTTTTCCGCTTGAGTAATAGTTAGCCCGAGTAAACGTAGCTTCTTCAAGAGAGTTGGAATATTTCCGTCTAACAGCGGGCCCGGTGTTGGACAAGGTGGAACTTTGACTCGCGGGCTTTAGAACCCCTCGCGCGCGCTCTCTCTCTCCCTCTCTCGCTGTTTCTACAAACACTCCCTTCAACGACCCTTATCGTGCATTCCGGCCAGCTGGCACCAGAGCCGGCTGCACGGTAGCAAAGGTAGCGCGCGCAAGGGGTGCTCGTGTAACGACAATCGACGGCGACTGCTAGTTCTCACGTCAGAACCACCACTGTCAGCTGTTCCCGGACGCATCGATCGATCGCAAGGACGCCGCGCGCATTTGTTGACACGCCGCGCTGCAGCTGATGAGTGTAACGCGCTCCTTGATCCTTGCCTGCCCGGGTCAACCGGGTTGTTACGTTTTACATCTTGCATATGCGATGCTAAAAAAAAACAAAGCAACCAAATGAGCCCGCGTGAGAGATAGAAAAATGTGTGCGAGAGAATGAATATGTATATGTGAGAGAGAGAGGAAGAAGGTGTGCAAGAAAGTTAGTCGAACTTTGATTTGGCAGTTAGGTTGAGCTGTGCGAATTGTTGAGAAACGACCATCACGGTCGCACATGGCCGGCAAACGCGTCAACACATGTCACTCCAGGGCCGGTCCCCTCCGGCAGGGGACGCGCTCCGTACGAACACATGGCCAGAAGTCGCAGCATCTGCCACTATCGCCCAACTGTTTTTACCCGGAACATTTTATTTTATCGAAATTAAACCGGAGGGTTTAGCGCGCCAGTCTATTCCGTTTTAATGGACCTTGATTTTCATCTCTCAATTAGGAGCACTCGGAGCTCGGGTACGACGCATTCGGTGCGAACACTCTTCGGGACTCAAATAGCGCATTAAAAGGGGTTCCGAACGGCACGGGCACCTGTTCCGACTCGGTACGAAATTTCTCATGGGAAACGCGGGGAGAATTATTAAAGCTGGTACGCATTTGCATTTCTAAACCTAAATGTGCAACGGACGGGGCCCCGGACGGCTCAACCTTAAGACAATTATAGCCAAACGGGGAGGGTCAGACCGGTCAGAAGAAAATTTGCATTTCGACGCACCTTTCGCCCTAGGATGGGGAGAACACCCCTCGGTTTTGGTTGGCTAAGCTCGTTCGCAGCCCGCACGGCAGCAACCGTTGGCTTGTTTTTCGGGACTTTTTACTCCAGACGCACCTGACGCACCGCAAGACAGCCTTTACCGATAGACGCTTTATTCACCACCGATGTCAAAACTGTTCATCCGGGTCGATGTATCGGGAATAGTACCCGGTTTGCACCACATTCCCATCCAGCGTGCGTCGCACGAGAAACATAAACGGACGATCGGCATGAAACGATGCGTCGGCCGGCGGTTGTTCATCGCCATCAGGAAGTCCACCGGCCCCACCGCTCCCGGCATCGATCGAAAGGTAGCAGTGCTGGAAGAACCCGTTCAGCCGGGTCCGACCGGTGTCGCGAAAGATGCGTAGATCGTCAATCTCAAACACACCGCCGTAGCCCAGCTTGCTAAGGATCACTTTCGAGTCGGTTTTTTCGCGCACGAAAAACGTCGGCAGCTTCACTTCCGTGCGCATCGACTGCAGGCGTTCGTCAATTTGCTTCAAATGTGCGTCACCGATGGTGTTGATGATGTGGCGCAGTTCGGTGCCCTCGTACGGTAGCAGCAACAGTAGAGACATTCCGCTGGCCGCCTCGAACGGTAGCTCGACCACGGAGCACCGGATCTCGTTGTGCTCGCAGCGACGTACCACGGTCGTCGTGCGCATCATCGGTACGCGCTGTTCCGGTGCGTTCACGAACCGAAACCGTTCCATCGCCGTGTTGGTTGGGTTGAACCGTACGCGCAGCGGTGTCAGCACGGACACGCCACTAAACAACATGAGCTGGAAGCACGGTGGCAACGAAAACACATCTCCCTCGCAGATGAAGTCCTCGATTTCCGTGCGCGCTATGCGATAGAACGAGTTGACGGCAGCCGCCGACGGAATGTCGTCGGTAAGATCCACCGGCTCGACGGTCGTGTCGTAGGTGCGCAGAAACAGCCGCTCGAAGTCACCGGCCAGTGGGAGCGTTTCCTCCACCAGCACGAACGAGAGCGCCTTCAGGTGCTGCCCATCGTGCAGCTGCTCTATCAGCCGGCACTGCTGCTCCACCGTAGTGGGCACATCTTCCGGCAGGTTAAACGCGACCCGGAAATCTTCCTGCACGGCGGCACCGGCCACCGGGTAGAACATGGACAGCGCCAACCGTACGTGGTAGGGCGAGACGATGCAGTTGGTGCGCTCATCGTAGCATGCCTGGCGAGTGGGTTCGAGAGCAGAAATCGTGAATCGTGTTTATCCGGCGAGCGAATGCGATGTCATCACGCACCTTCAAGTATTCGAGCGTAAACTTGTTGTTGCCCGCCACAATCGCTTCGTCCGTGGTCGGATCTACGAACCGGTGGCGTTAAAGAAGAGGATTATTATCAAGCACTAGATTCTAGTTATTCAGGAACATTTTGATGCTTACCCGGGGGTTCGTCAATTGCGACACAGTAGGCCAAAAGTGCGGAGAACACCATGCTGCCCGCCTTCTAAGCACGAAAACAAAATTTGACAGTTTAGCTTGCAAAACAAAAACAAACACACGATTCGGCACAATTTTCGAGAGTGCATGCGAAACACTCGCGCATTTTCTTCCTCTCTCACTCTCTCTTTCTCTCGCGTGCACGTCAAAAAACGACGGTTTCGGATGCCGGCTCGTTGGAAATTCAACCAGTTGTGCTTGTGAGTAAAAAAATGCTTTGGTATCTTCTTGTGTGCTGATCGTTTCGTTCTCCCTCCTCCTCACCCCCTCCTCCTTCTGTCCCCATTAAACTTCCACCAAATCGTGCGGCTTGTACAGATGGCCAATGAACAAGAGCTGCTTGGTGGAACGCTTCACCAGCGCAAACAGAAACGATCGACCGACGTAGAACTGATTGGCCGGGGCGCTCCGTTTGCTGAAGCTGTGCACCGTGGCGACCCCGCCAGCTTCGGCCGACCGCTCGTGGACGGTGATTGCGGCCCGGTGCATCACCCCGTCGAGGGCCGAATCGTGATCGTCGAAGAATCGCAGCTCCCGCAGCCGGAACAGCGCGTCCAACCCGATCGTGTCCCGCAGGAAGTCGGTCGCATTAAACTCCGTCTTGATCGAGAACACCGGCACCACGATGCCGGCGCGTTTCGTGCTGAAATGCGCCTGTATCGCGTCGAAGTGTTCCGGCTCGAGTGCCTTAACGATGCGCTCCAGGCCCGCGTCACGATCCGGCAGCATAATCCACAGCACTGAGTCGCTGCGCGGATGAAACGGCAACTCCAGCACCTCGATCTCTAGCTCCGGGATGCGGGCGAACCGGAAATCACCTTCCTTGAACATCGTCGTCGTCTGGTACAGCTTCTCGATCCACCCGGACCGAAAATCGCGTGCCATCGTGTCGCGCGCATCGAACCCGCTCGCAAACGGTGGCCGAAACGAACCGGCGCTCAGCTGGATCAACTGCAAATGCTTCGGTACGTCGCCGAGAAACAGCGTGTCCCGGATCAGCCCGTTCGTGCGCATGCTGAGAAAGTGATTCGCTCGCCGAACGGCGCCCTCGCGCTGCGCGAAATCAAAGTACATCAGCACCGTGTCCAGGTCCTCGTGCATGATGTCCCGCATGCGGCCGTCCACCTCCCGGAACCCGTTCACGATGATGCGATTCTTCATCCGGAAGCCCTCGGAACCGCCCGCATCGCTGAGCGTGTAGTGCAGTAGCTTCTGGTTGACGATGAACTCGGTGAAGTTGGCCGGCAGTCCGAACACCTCGCGGAGCCGATCGCGCGTCGTCCCGGTCGCGATCGAGTACAGCATCGCGATGCTGTTTTGCAGGGTGAACGGGGCCACGACCACATTCTGCTCCGGGTTGAAGGCTGCCTGGCGGGTGGGAGAACACGTCAGAAACCGAGCGGTGATAGCATCCAATCGCTCGATGGATCACTCGACACGCACAAACACTCACAGACCAGGGGTACGAACCTTGTACAGGCTGAGGCTGAAGTTGGTGTGACTGTAAGGGAACCGCAGCTGGGTCATACCACGTACGCCTCCGCCGCCCGACTCACCCTGCACCCAGAGCACCAGGAGCACCACAACTGCTGGCCACATGGTACGAGCCGCGGTCCGACAAATCCGTGCCAGCGCCCCGTACGTACGCACGCGGAATGCACGAGAAAAAGTTGTAAAAATAATACACACCTCAAAATAGAAACAATTTGACACAATTGATCGGACGCGGTTGTTTCCAGCGCAAGTGATGATTATGATGGCACGGCTGACGACGTCCCCCTTCCGTCGGCGGTGGCGACGACTGCGTAGCCGGCGGTGATGGTGATGCTGATCGTGATGATGCGCCTGATAATGCTATTATGCGCGGCCCGCCGTACGCGGTTGTAGCGCTGGTGATGTTTATTCGACACATTCGACGCGTGCTCTACACGGAGATTGTCCCGAGAGGTCACACGATGGGTTCGATCCGTGGCAGCCTTACTCTGCGGTAAGTGCAGTGTTTTCCGATGCCAAGGCATTTCGTTTCGCCGCTAATTGAACTGATAAGGTAAGCGCGAGGGAAGTTTTCGTCACTGGGACGTTGAAGAAATGTAATGTTCAAAGTTAATAGGAGCCACAAAACAGCGCGAGGCAGCAATCATAGCGGATCATAGTAGCCATGGACGAAATCTTCGTAGATCTAGCACCGGAAGCTTGATTCTTGAGATATTTTATAGCTGTGTATTTTAGGGCTTCGAGCGAATAACTTGAACAAATTTTCAACACCTTATATTCTTGCGGCACACATACATTCTTCCGCCCAATTAGGAGTCATGCTTTGGTTTCTTCGAATCGCTCTAAAGCCAAACTTCCTAGCGATCAAAGCATGCAGAAATCTCCCTAGCGACAAGTTGTTAGGCCCACTTTCAAGCTTCATCAAGCACCTACTTAACGACCCAAGGGTCGTACGTTATCCTTTTGCTATCTCTGCCTGAAATTGCTCACACACAGCGGTCGCGCACCATGACGCACCTACTTGTCCCGCAGTTTTCGGTGGTCGGCTCAATCTTATGCAAAAAAACCGTACACTCAGGACCACATCATCCCTGAAACATATATCCCAATGTACCTGTTTCCCTCACCGGCCGGTTTTTCATTGAATGGAAAAAAACCACAGAGCTGCTTCCTTGTAGGTACAGGCGAAGTTCCCAAAGTTTGGGCTCCTTCTCGGTGTTTTTAAAAGGATCGGCTACGGTGCAATCGTGGGAACAGGTCATAAAAGTAACCTTTTTTTACGGCCTGCCTGCCTGCCTGCCCATAATCGCTGCAAGGCGGCGGTAAGGCGACGGCACAAAAGCGCTCCTTCCCGGACGCTCGATTATGGCGGGCAGTGGCATTTAAGCTGCTGGCACAAACCACCATGATGGCTGTGACCTTGCATGACCGGGAGATCCTGCCGGCTTGGCCGCTGCCCATGGTTTCAATCACTTCATCTGAGCCCGTTTCACTCCGCGTCCGCTCATGTTCTGGCGTTTCTAGGGGTTTCTCCGCTTCATCTTCCTTTCGCATTCCCATGTTAACTTTCTTGAATGTGTGTGCTCAAACCTTCTTCAACCACTCGCTGCTGCTTCACACTTGCTTGCTTCGTCAATTCTTCGTCACCTCCTTCGTCGACGAAACTGCTGCACGTGCAGATCATAAAAAAGCCCTTGCGCTTCCTCTCGTCTCCTACCACGCCCGTGTCCGTGTCCGTTCGTCCGGTTAAAGAGCCCACCGTCGTCTTCTGAATGATCTTCTTGTGTCTTTCTTCTTTCCGCCTTCTTTTTTCGGTAGGCTTTCGTGCTTTCCCATCAGCCCAAGAGGTTTGAGGCTTTTCTTTCTTTCCGGCGTTCGCTTTTACGCTTTCGTCAGCGTCAGTGGAAGAAAGTTTTCGGTTATCGCTGTACAAACCCAAGAAATTCTCAGGTGCACGCATAACGCGCCGATCCCATAACGGTTTGTGCCTTGCCTTTCCTTCACTATTCTTTTTTATCTCTCTGTTTTGATTATTACTTTACACTCGGCGCAGCGAGTTACCTTCTACCCCAAAACCGGAGGGCCGTTGGTGCCCTTGATGTTTACGTTGCCAGGTATTTACCTAATGAATATGGTTTCAGACAGCCATATCCTGCGCGTGGGGTAACCGTTGACTCATGTACAACCTTTCCGTGCTGTACAACACCACCACACCGGTGTTGTGATAGGATCGATTCTACCGAAAGCCGATTGTTGAAACGGAGAACAAGTGAATGGAATTTTGTCTTAAGATCCTTGAGAAACATGCTGCTCATGAATGTCCATTAAGTTGTCGAAACAAAACCTTGTAGTTATTCAGGATTGCTAGAATAATGTAATGTCTACACTTTTTTGTCACATCAATTTGCTGTCCGCACGAAGAGCTATTCTACCCATTTGTGTATATACGAGCAGTTCAGTAGCTGTTGGAAACGAACCCTTCCCTACATGACAACCATTTAAAGTCAAATCGTGTTTCAAAAACCCCATAGCCTTCTGTGTTTTTGGGCAAAAATGATAGCGACAAATCTGCTTCGTTTGTGGTTTGTATCGTAAACAAATCGTTCAAATTTTTCATACAGATTGAACGAGTTTCCCAAACCCGGAGCATAACGGACGCCGCAAATATGTTTTAAAATATCGCCCGTTAAACGCACCTTGGTTCTAAACGCCATAAAACGTAACAAAATTGCAACGTCGATGAGAGCAAAGTACCAGCCCGAACCACATAGAACCCTGTGGAATCGAATCTACCGACACGGGTCATCATTTGGCGCCACCGGACAAGAAAAACGGCACAACTCTGGGGCGGATATGTCCCACCGTTCGGTATGCTATTCTGTTTTCTGCTGTTTATTATTTTTTTATTATTTTGGTGGGTTTCCATTAAAAAGAATTCGCCATAAACTGCTACTTAGGTTTAAATGGAATAATAACAAAAAAAAATTGCAAAAATAAACGAATAAATCTTACACGAGATTGAGATATGAACCATCGAATATTACTTAGGAGCGAAACACAGATTCCGAATGACACAGGGATAGGCGATCGTGGTGAGGAGAAAGAGTGCGAGAAAGGGACAGAAAAGGGACAAGAAATTGCATTTACGTACCAAGGATTAATATGCTACATTTGATCACACGCATGGTTGTTTCTTTTTCTTTTTTTTGAGGAAGTGGACCGGCAGCTTAAGCATATGACTGTGTGTCTGGACGCACGCAAAAAAGGCGGCCCGCTGCGACAGCGAGCGTACGTGCTCGAGTGCGTGTGTGTGTGTGTGTGTGTGTGTGTGTGTGTTCGTGTTTTGACCAGTATTAGCAGTTGTTCCCTTAGTAGCTGTCACTGTCGTAGAAATTGTTTGCTATTATATCGAGCGATTCGTTACGCATACTGGCCGCGGCGGTTGACTCGTCGCTGGAAATTCCTAGTGAGTAGTCCGGATCGATGCTACTGCTGCCCGCTTCCGGATCAAGGCTACCGACCCCACCGACGAGGAGCCTGTCTTCCATCCCACTGTCACCGGCATCGTCTCCCCCCGTCGTCCCCCCGGTATCGCCACCAGCCGCCTGGTGGTTGCGGCTGGATTCACCACCGCCCCCCGCACTGGGGGTGTCCAGAGTACTGCCGGCAGCGGCTGTGCCACTACCACCACCACCGCCACCACCACCACTGCCGCCGGCACCGTCACCATCCTGCGTGCGGATGATCGAATCGAAGTTGTCCTTGATCTGATTGTTAGCGCCCTTCGAGCCGAGATCCGTCGCCCAGCTCAGATGCATGAGGGCGAGATCGACGTTGCCGAGCTTTTTGTGTATCTTGCCCATCAGATAGTACACCATCGCTTCCTTCGGCACGATCTGCTTCAGCTCCTCCAGCTCCTTGAGCGCATCGTGGTACCGTCCCATCATGAAGAACATCGAACCGCGCTGGAACTTGCACTGCGGGTTTTTCGGATCCAGTGCGATCGCCGCGTTCAGCGTCCGTATCGCTTGGTCCACCTTGCGCAGGAAGAACTGCATCACCGCGATGTGCACCATGATGACGGAGTTGCGCGGGTTGATCTGCAGCGCGCGGCGGTAGTGCAGCTCGGCCAGCTCGTGCCGCTCCTGCTTACAAAACACCGTCCCGATGCCGAACCACGCGTTGTAGTGGCGCGGATCGTGCAACACCGCTAACCGGTACATCGAGAGCGCTTTCTCGAGCTCCTCCGTCATCACGAGCTCGTGGCCGAGCAGCGCGTAGCTGTACGCGAACTCCTCGTCGACCTGGATCGCGCGGAAGAAGAACTTGATCGCCGTTTCGTGCTCCTTGTGCGCGGAGAAGCAGTTGCCCGCGACGCACCACGTGATCGGTGACGTTTTGTCCTGCGCCATCAAATCCTGGGCCAGCGACGACAGCACGACGTCCTTCTGCAGATGCCACAGATCGGTGCTGTAGATCTCCATGTGCTGCAACCGGTGCGGGTCGCGCTCGTGTATGTCGTGGAAGATCTGCACCGCCGACTCGTAATCGCGCATCTCGTGATGCGCCACCGCTATCATCCCCTTCACCCAGCTGCTCTCGTAGTGGTGCAGCGGCACGTTGGAAAAGTGTTCGATCGCCTGCTCGCACTCGTAGTTCTGCAGACGCAGGTACCCGTGGCCCAGCTCGCGCAACAGCGTCATCAGCCCGTCCGCGCTTTGCTTCTTCAGCTGCAGCACCTGCTGGGCCATCTTCTGCGCGCTGTTAATGCTGTTGTTCAGCAGCACCTTCTCGGTTAGCGGTGGAGGTGGTGGCGCCGGTGGCTGCTGCGACGGTGGCGTCGTCGAGCTGTCGTGATGTACGGTGGAGGTAATCGTTTCGATCTTCTCCTTGACCGGTGCGTCCCCACCTACTCCGCACACGACGCCCGCCTTTTTCTCCGGCACGTTCTCCAGCAGCGTCGTCGTGACGCCGCTCCCGATTGTCTTCGAGATGCGTTGCTTCGTGCGGCGCGGTGGCGACCGGGGTGCCACGAATTTGTTGTTCAGCTGCGGGCTTTTCGCGTTCTCCTTCACCGAGTTGCTGTTGCTGAAGAGCCGCGAGCTGCGCCGCACGTTCTGGCCACCCTGCTGCAGGGCGCCCCCGGTCGTGTTCGGTGTCCGCGGCGTGGTCGTCATTTGGTTGCCGGTTTGGCTGAACACGATCGGCTTGGTGTTGGTGCTCTGCTGCTGCAGCAGCTGGATGGCCGCCTGCTGCGGGTGGTGCGGCGAATCGTGCTTGCGATTGATGATGTTGCCCATCGTGCCGAGGTTCGGGTGGTGATGCCGGCGCATCTTCTTGTTGCTGCTCAGCAGCGCAATCTTTCGATTCGGTGCCACCCCGAGCTGGTCCGCGGGGACGAGCGTACCGTCACCGATCAAACCCTGTCCCTGCGCTTGCTGCTGCTGCTGCTGGGGTGTTTGCTGCATGCCGGCGGCGAACTGCATAAACTGTGAGCCGGGCTGCTGTTGCTGCGCGACCGGCGTCCCTATCTGGACCAGCTGGGGCGAGGGTGTCATAAGGAACGCGATCGGTTCGGTTGGTGTGTGAACGATCGGCAGCACACCGAAGCTCGGCGTCGTCGGACTTATCGTCGAGAGATACTTAAACTGCTGCTTGCGGAATGGTGTGTTGTGGTGGTCCGTGAACACATGGGTTGGCGTCTGATCGCCCGCGCTCAGATTGCCGCCGCCGACGCGCATCGACGCGAGCGAATTGTTAAAGTACGAGGAATTTAGGTTGTGCTGCTGCTGCTGTTGCTGCTGCTGCGAAATGTACGGCGCATTGCCTACCCCGAGCCCCGCCGTCGCTCCCGGCGGATGTTGGTGATTGTTGGGTGTGTTCAGGTTCTGTGCAAAGCACTGATCCACGGGCGTCGAGGGATTATCCATACCGCCGCCTATCAGCTGCGAACCATCGTTCGCTCCGATGGACGGGTCCAACAGGGGCTGGCTGTTGTTGTAGCCGGCAGCAGCCGCAGCTGCCGCTGCCGCCGCCGCTCCACCGAACCACACGATCGAATTGTAGTGATGCGCCTGACTAGTCTGGAAGATGTCGGTACTGGTCAGCTGGAACACGCTGTCCGGGTCCGGCTTTTCGCCCCGGTTGCACAGATCGGCGAACGATTGCCATAGGAAGGGGTTCAGCTTGATCGCTCGTCGGCTGGCATCGTTCGCGAGCTTCGCTCGCTCAGTCTTTTGGCATATCTTCGAAACCAGCTCCAGCGCGAAGCAGGCAATATCGCCGAACTCCTTCACTATCTCATCCAAATGCTTCGGCCGGAGGTGATCGTCGTTTATGAGCGCATTTTCCGCTTCCGAGTATCTGCGAATCGAGGATAAACAAAGGCGCGTTAAATGAAGGCAACAGTTCCATGGCCGGGACGCGTTCGTACACACTTTTTTAAGTCATAGGCGCATTTTGATAGCAGGAACCGACATTGCGTGGAGTGGACGCTCTTTTTCGAAAGCAACCAGTGCGCCATATGCTTCTGTCCGGATCGATAGTAACAGGTGGCAAGTAGGAAAATACTCTCCTCCGATTCAACTGCAACAGAAGAATGGAACGTTTGTAAATCGTGTCGATCGTGAAATTCATATCGTGACGGACCGTCCTCCGATACTTACCCTCCGAGCATAGCCTTTCGGCGAGAAACGTAGCATCCTTATAATGATAATGATTCAGGCAGTGCCATATTGCGGCCTGTGGGAAGGAGGGAAAGAGTGTGTGGTTGAAAAAAAAAAAGCTGGAAGGAACATACGTCGACGATAACTTGTGCTGCTAATTATCGATTAGGTCGACGAAACGGGCGACCGCCGGGGGGCATCCTACACTGTGCGCATTTCTATTAATACCGATTGATTTTTCGCTAAGCATCGGTTTGTTTTGCAATCACACAGACGGAGCAGCGAGTGATGATATCCTACGATGGGGAAGTGACGTTCAATTTACCTGCACGGGTTCTTGCACAATCATCACAAGTACACTTGTTTGGCTGTGCTTATTTGTTCGCTTTCGTGTGCTACAATCCGGAAGTCGGCACGACGATGGAGATGTGTGTATGCAAGACTCGCGATCACGCGTCCAGCTTCTTTGGTTTCAAGTCTGTCTCATAAATCGCTGTAGCAATAGCAGTACCGTCTAGTGTACTACGCCTAGCACAGCTTCCCGATACATTGCCTCCAGTGCGTGTGTGTGTGTGTGCGTGTGTCAGTGTTTGTGTGTACTTTCTGCTGACTTTCGATAGTCGTCTTCTGCCGTACCGAAGTCCCCGTCCCACGAAGACACGCAGTCTATCCGTGTTTGGGCTTCAGTAAACTTTTGCGGACTTTCTTTCGTTGCGGGCAAGCTGCAAACATGGGAAAGGTAAAGGGTAAGATTAGTTTCTCCGGCCGCCTGTAGCAAAATGGCGTATGCACAACGCAGTTGGTGAATCAATCGATGAAGAAACGACCATTTCGGACGTCCTTGTGATTGTGGTTTTTGCTTTTCGTTAGCGAACTTTTCATTCCACTCAATTAAATGTCTTCTTGTTATTCTTGCTACATTCTGCGTTTACTCACTAGGTATTGCATGTTATTTTCGATCGCTTCCCTTTGACTCGTGCAATCAAACAGTTAACAACACTTAAACTACGATGCACTTATGCCCGATATCGAGTCGGGTACTATTTTTATTTACACTGACCAGTAATTTCAGCCAAAAACTCGAAATTTTTGGCTTCTCGAAAGTAAAAATCCACTCGCTTGCTTTTTTTCTGACATCTGTCAAACAACATTCGATTTCCCAACGAACATAGCAGAATTTAATTTTCGTCAAGGTGTGTATGTACGGAGATGTTTGCACTTTCGCCCTCAAAACATTCGCTATAAACCTTGGTCCGTTCGACAAAAATCAATGTTTGAATCTTTGGTTCCGTACCGTTTTAATAACCATAAAAATGCATAACAACCATCTGTTAGATGAGACGATTGGTGGTTGAAACGTTTTATTCCCTAACGTTTCTTATATGTTACGATACTAAACAATCGAAGAATATGAACTGAAAAAATATTCAGATTTTAAATCCAACATTCACATTAGAAAACAATTGACTCTGCAGCAACGAATCGAGTGCACGTTGAACCTTCGGGTCATGCAGCAGGGTCGACGTTGGTAAAGGATTGTTTGTGCCGAGTCTGGCTTCAAAGCTCGTATTGTCTAATGTAGCTGCAGATTTCGCAACACCAACAATCGATGGCTTATTCATAATGTCCAGAATTTTCTTTTGAAGTTCTCGCTCCGTATCCTGTTTCGATTTAACGGGTGCCGTTGAAATGATAGGAGGTATTAGTGTGCTCGCAGTCGAGGTATCGATGTCATCACCCAGTTCCAGTCTGATCTGCTGTTCCCTGCGCTCGCTAAGATACTTAATCAGTCTTTCGTATTGTAGCACTGTAAGCGGCCGATTTGCTGCCAACAAATTGATCATGTTTTGAATGGCTTCCGGATGTTTATCCTGTGGCGAGACTTCCGCACGCATCGGTACGACTACGGGCTGTGGGAGCGCTTGTGTCACAACTGGAGTGACTCGGTGGTATGTCGGCAAGGCAAGGGGCACAAGTTCTTGTCTCTGTTTTTCATTGAAATTTTTTACGATGAAATTTATAGCATCATCCGTTGGCATATTGCGGTGTTCTGCGGGAATGCCGTACAGCACGTTCACGGTGATGCTATTACGTTCCTGGTTTTCGGGCGTAATGACGATACAATAGAACGTGCCCTGCGAGGCTCGGTTTGCCAGCACTTTTCCAATCGGAACATCATTGTTAGGAAACAGCAAATCGACACTCAGCCCAGCTCGTTTCAATCTTGCCTCAATGCTTTCCGCATACGGACTGAAAAATAAAACAGTGTGAAAGCGATTTATTGCAATTAGGATAAGATAGAGTAAGCTCCTTACGTAAGTTCCTTCATAACGACAATGATTTCGCAGTCGTTACTTTCGATGCCACGATGCGGTGCTTGTCCGATAGGAGTTTCCGGGTACACGCTGCTAAGATCTGCTACGCTGTACTGGGGTGGAAGGTATCCTCGTTTCATAGGATGAACGTTTTCGACGGGTGATCGATCACGAACAGGAGCACCTGCGGGTGGGCTTGGTTTAGCGTTTGGTTGGGCAGCAGCCCCCCGAGGTAGTAAACCCTTCTTTGCCCGGTTGTCATTAGCCACCTTCACCACAAGTTTACGCCCGTTGAATGTTTTCCCATTCATTGCCTTAATTGCGGCCTGTGCTGCAGCTTCATTGTGAAACTGTATGAAACCGAATCCGCGCAGCAGTGTCAGGTCGTGGTACGGTTTAAACTCTTTGAAGAGTTCTTCAAACTCCTCTAGCTTTGCCTGTTCTCCCAAGCCACCGACGTAAACACGCGAATTGATCGGAAATATGTTTGCCATCGGTTCTCTAGTGTCGAATGTTTGGAAGAATGGGGATCGATGTGAACTATGTTTTTACGTGAAAATGGTTTTGAACCACAACCAACACTAGTTTCTTGCTGATAATGGATTTTCTAACCACAAACAATGCAAATCGATTTTGTGTTTGATGAACTGTAAACAATGCACTGTCAAAGTGGCTGTTTGATTGGTGACGGTGACAGCAGTTTGTTGTGATGAAGAAGATCAAATTTGGCGCTAAAAATTGTTTACAAGCAAATTTGTGTTATCAACGGGCACCGCAGCGGGGTAAGGAAACTATATAAAATGAAAATGAAAAATATAACATTTTAATGAGATGTTTTTCATTAAATCTACGCTCTATTATTCTAGTTTATAGTTACAACTTAAGCAAAAGCTTGGACAGTTATAAAGGGAGAAGTGCAATTGAGAAGACAAATGACTGTGCTTGTTTAGTCTAATGCAATATGTGGCGAACTGATATTGTTATGGATAGGTGAGTAAAGTTAATTATTTTTCTTCTAAACGGACTTATTCGCTAACCCGGTGCCAGTCGTAGGTGCATCATTGCACAGTACATGCGCAATGGTGTTACAATTTTCAAGCCATATCGATTTTCGATCCCACATCAACTGTCATTGTTGGGTTCCTATGCGAATGTTGTTCGGAAGTTCAGAAACCCCGTACATGGCGACTTGCAAAACACATTCCGCTTGTGACAAAATGTAAAATAAAACTTTCGTCTCCGTTATCTTGTGACTGACTCCGTTGCCAGTATTCAAAAAGAGGAAAGTGGAAAAGATGCTCGCGAGCAATCAGATACCTGCAGTAGTCAATCGAAGCAAACGCTGAAACCATCCAACGTAAACTGCTGCACTACGAGCAAAAAGCGATCCGCATTCCGTCGATGCCGTCCGGAGGATGCTTATTTGGGCACCAAATCATCGAAACTCAAGCCCTATAATGCATTTACACCACTGAGCGAGCTGCGGTAGGTTGTTTGTCCCCGAAAAAGTCTCGTTCTTTTTCTAATGCATAGTGTAAACACTGACGCACTGTTCTCGTTTCAGGCAAATCTCAATCATTGTTCCAAGTTCGGGTAAACTGTGCAATTCGTTCGAAGCTAACCAAAGCTTTCCACGCGTTGGACGGAGGTGCATTCGATACGGCGTGGATCGATCCATCAACAGATCTCAATTAGTAAGCAAGATAAACTCCCCATTGCTACTGAGCTGGGACTCGACAGCAAACATGGATCGGGTGCGAGTGGACGGTTCGAACGGGGTTAGATTCACCGCCTTCCGTCCCAAGGGTGGCTGTTATCCGCATGGTGTTTCGTCGCCATACAACAACTCGTACATTGCATCGACGTCTGATCCTATCGGACGGCTGCCGAAAAGTGACATCAACCCGAACAAAGCGGTCTTTACCATCGAATCGAAAACGTCTCGCATACTGATCGTGAATCGGAATGCGTGTGAGTTGCTGGGATACAACTCCAAAGAGCTGTGCGGGATGGAGTTTACCAGCTTGCTGCTGAACAAGAACAAGATGCACGTATCGGCGCTGGCCGAAGGGCAGCTGAACAGTGAGGACGGGACGGTGATAATTTTGAGTGGAAAAGTGGTGGAGCTTTGCACGAAATTTGATAAAAACGTTGCCGTTTCGTTGTGGGTGCGGCAGATCGACAACGAGGGACAGAGATGTCTGGCCGTGGCGGAACCAGTCGAACGGCGTGTTGCCCAGCTGTTGATCGACCAAAACGGGTACATCATGTCGGGAGACAATGAAGCATTAATGCTGTTCCAGCTGGATTCGGTCGAAAAGTTTGTCGGAATGGACGTGTCCCTGCTCGTACCGGCCATCCAGCTGCCTGACGCCGATTCCAGTCTTATTGCGAAGCATATCAGAAAACAGAAGGCAACGGGCAAGACTCAGGATGGTGTTTCTTTTCCGCTTTGCCTAATGATTGCGCATCACGAAACGGGCACGGACACGACCGACAGTGGGCTATCGAATGCGAATGCGCTACTCTACATGGTCACAATCTGGGTGTACACGAACCTGTCAGGGCTGCTGGTTATTGACGAAAACTCTGTCATTGAATCGTGCAATCATCACTTCTCGATGCTGATGTTTGGCATCCCGCAGAGCAAAACGATCGGGGAACACATAACGAAACTGATACCGAACTTTGGCCAGGAGAGCGACTGCCTGACCAGAAGCCGGAACGCCACACTTTCCTCGCTTGACAACGATGAGTCGGAAACGGAAACGGACCACGTCGAGTTGGAGCCCAACAAGAGCGAATTTCTGCAGGGTTCTTTGAACGACATTCAGCCGGCGTCGCAGTGTGATGTGATTAGTCCAGCGAAGGAACCGCGCAAAGTATGCCTTGACTTCACGAACGCTTCCCAGTCGGGCAAACGTTCGTTCAACGGATCGATCGCGGTCTCGGCGGCAGGATCAGCCGTAGAAACAGCGGGAGCGGGCGATGATATGCCGCCAGCCGTCAGTGGGAGCACGTGCGCTACGGACGCGGAACCTGCAAATCAGCTTAGCATTGTAGTGATGGCGGAAAATGCATATTACGCCGAAGACAATAGCGAAAATAATCGAAATTATGCAAACGTGTCCAGTAGCCAAAGCAACACACATGCCTTAAAGGTAAGGATGGGAAAGCCATAATTGTTTTACAAAAAAAAAACAATGTTGATTAATGTGATGTCCTCTTTGCAGCCTTGCACTACTTCGGAGGTTGCAGCTTCGGGAGCAGCAGTCGGAACGGTGTCGAACCCAACGCCAGCTGCATCTGCCGCCGGAGAGGGAGAGATGGGCAACAGATTCGGTAGTGTCTTAGCGTCGGAAGATTATGCAAATCTATCCGAGAGCGATTTGCTCACCCCAGTCAACGAAAACTCTCTCTGTATGAATTTGTTAAACTCTAAGAATGTGTCCATTAACGAAACCAAAAGCCCACTGTACACCTCCGAGGATATTAATGTGGCACTGCTGAAGGATAGTACACCGGTGAGCGCACCGCCCGTGATGGTTACGCCACGGTTCGTAAAGCCGTACGAGCTGGCGAAGGGAACGGGTTCGCTGGTTACGTCCACCCCCGATCAGCACAAACGCCATTCGGCCGGTGGAATTAACGACATCATTCGGCAGATGGGTGGCGGTGGCAGTGCTGCCAAGCGAACGTCCTACGCGGACGGCAAGTACAGGGGGGAGGCCATTCATTACGATGGTAATGTGATTGACATTATTTACACCATCTCGGCGCAGATGCTACCGTGCGGTCGGAAAGTGTACTGCATCTGGATCAGCCGGGATCCGGAATCGTCGTACAACAATCTGGAGGACGCGAATGTGACGCTCACCTTTAACAGCATCACCAGCACGATCGATAACTCGCTGGGCCCGGCGAGCAAGGGTGCGACGGGTGCGGTGACGGCCGCAGCAACGTCGGCCGCCAATCAAAGCCGGCCAAACTCGGTCTCGCTGGTGTCGCAGTGCGAGGAGGAGCAGGTGTTTGGCGAGTACAACAAGCATTACACAACGATCAAGCAGATCGGTAAGGGTGCGTACGGGTATGTGAAGCTCAGCTATCGCAACACCGACCGGTTGCTGGTGATTTCGAAGTTTATCCTGAAGGAGAAGCTGTGCGCCAATTTCATGATCACCACCGACGACAAGAAGGAGATTCCGATGGAAATTTATCTCCTAACGCACGTGAAGCACCCGAACATCGTGACCGTGTTCGATGTGTTCGAGAACGAGAAGTTCTTCCAGCTCGTCATGGAGGTGCACGGTTCGGGGATGGATCTGTTCGAGTTTATCGATCGGCGGCCATCGCTGACGGAGAAGCTCGGGTGCTACATCTTCCGGCAGATAGCGAACGCGGTCGATTATCTACACTCGCTGAACATTCTGCATCGTGACATCAAGGACGAGAACATCATCATCGACCAGCATTTTCACGTGAAATTGATCGATTTCGGCTCGGCCACGTTCATGCAGGAGGGCAAACTGTTTTCCACGTTCTACGGGACGACCGAGTACTGCAGCCCGGAGGTGCTGGCTGGCAACAAGTACGCCGGACCGGAGCTGGAGATGTGGTCGCTGGGCGTGACGCTGTACGTGCTGATGTTTTTCGAGAACCCATTCCTGGACATCGAGGAAACGCTCAAGTCGGAGCTGATCATACCGCAGGAGATCAGCCCGGAGCTGGAGTACGTGCTGCTGGCGCTGCTCGATAAGAATCCGAAAACACGCATCACGATGAAGCAATTGATCTGTACTGAGTGGCTGTCGCAGGAAATCAATCCGGCGGCGTTCAACTTCGCCCAGATCGTACCCTGCGAACCGTACGAGGTGAACCCGGAGAAGTACTTTAACGGGCAGATATACTCGAGCCAAACTGGTCTCTCCACATCGCCGCACAGCTTGTCGCTGGTGGACGACGAGGAGGACGAGGAGGATGAGGACGATCGTGATGATGAGGACGACGAGCCGCACGCACACATTGACGATTCGTTCGTCGATCCGGAAGAGTTGCAAGATGACGATGTCTGTCCGCTATCTCACGACGACGAACTTAAACCGGAACGTTCTTATGGTATGGCTTCCATTCCGAGCTTCCATTTAGCGAAACAACGTAGCGCTTACATGAGAATCGTTCGATTTATTTGATTTCTTTCCCCCCATACAGAAGCTGTTGTGGTTCGAGATGGAGCGCATGCCAGCAGCGTACTAGCGAAAGGGATGCAGAACCTCTCGCTGCAGGCAGAACACAATGAGCCAAAGACGACGGTGTTGGCCACCGCAGCACCCGGTACAGGTAATTCGAATCCTTGCTTCGTGTACCATTCCGACCATTCCGTCCCTGTTGTTGTATCGTGCTGTGGTACTAAGCCCGACCTTTCCTCCCTGGTCAATACTTCCGTGCGCGTCTGTACGACCACTGGTGCTACCACCGGTGGCACCGGTGGCAGTAGTTTTGGTGTGTGTGATAAAAACGATTGTGTGTACAATACGGCCGTCTTTGATTGTGTTCCTCCGCCCGACAACTCCGGCAGTGGGGAAAGCATCCCAGTAGGCGTTCGCTTAAACTTGTCTTTGCACACAGCCGGCGTCGGCAGTGAAGAGAACGTGGCTGGTCAGTCGTACAAGCGTAACACCAGTCACCAGTCCGTGTGTGACTCGAGCTGTTCCACGACACCCTCCCTTGCGTTACCGACCTCTTCGGTGTTGATGTGCACCATGATGCCGTACTCGGTACTGAACAGTGGTGATAGTTGCTGCAGCAGCAGCGTTACCACGATGAGTAGCTGCTGCAGCTTCGATGAGAACCATCACCATCCCTACCAACATCACCAACACCATCTGCACTTCCAGTGTCCGGACGATAGCAGCGTGAACAGCAGTGCTGCCGAAACGCCCACCAACTGCTGCTCGCAGGAGCTCGCCGCACAAACTCAGATTTGCGCCGCGCAGAAACCAGCGGCGCCACTGCCTAGGAAGGGCACGTTTGACGAGGCGACATGTTCGAACCTGTTGCTACTGGACGCTTCCCGGCACTACGCCGCGTCGTCGTCCTCCACAAGTCCCTGCAGCTCGCTGACGTCGTCCAAGTCCGAGAACAACATTTTCGATGGTAACTTTGCGACGTTCAGCTCGATATACGATGTCGTTAGCATGGACAGCGTTACCGATGCGGCCAACGTGACCGCTCCGGAGCTGTCGGTGATGCTGCCATCCTTCCACGGCTGTGCTATTACCGATCTCTCGCGGCCTCCTCCACCACCACCGCCGGCCACGTTTCAGGACGTTAATATCGCCGAGCTGGTACCGGGCCGGTGGCGTGTGGAGAAAAAATAGTCTGAATAGTTAATCTAATAGCCCGCACCGGCAGCTCTGGCGCCAGGTGTGGGTAGCTTTAGTTAACGCGGAAATTTTCATTTTTTTCTTTCGATGTATGCGCGGAAAAGGGTCGCTGCATACTACGCACTGTATACTATTTGCCGTCGTCTGCGGTCGTCTTCTGCACGATGATCCTGTGCATCTGTGATTGCTTTTGTTTTTGTGGCGTTTCTTGGTTTGGGTTTTGTTTCATGACGACACGGTTTTACATGCACGCACGCGCACCCATCGGCAGAAACACTAACTAGATCGACGTGATAGTGGAACGGTGGATTTCGGGTGAAAGTTTTTGACGACGTTTATTTTGCTACGAATCTAGTTAGCTTTTTTGGGCGATTTTTTATTCCGATTTTTATACGCGTAGATCTATTTCGTTTTCTACAAACTGGCCAATGCTTTGGCATACTCTAGCAAACGAAAACCGCAAGCAAAGCAAACCGCTGCAATTCGCGTCCAAGGAAAAAAAAAATAAACACAATTTTTAGGCTAAGCGATAACTGATGATACAGGCGAAAATAGTAGACAAAACAGCATTGTAGTCATTGCAAGCAAACAACAATAGCATCAAGCCATAACCAGCCGCACCTACTAATGCGCATAGTAGTCATGGATAAAATGTAGAGAAAAAAATGTTTTATGCACCTTTCCGATCGATTGTGAGTGTGTGTTTGAGAGAGAGAGACGGGGGTGCGTATGGGTATAGTAGATCGCTGCACTGTAAGGATCTATCCGTAAAAGACAAAATATCTTGATCAACCGTGTTGTACGTAGCGGAGGGAGGCACACTTTAAGGCAACACCTACGTTTTCATTTTTTTTTTGTATGTTTTAATAGTATCGTTTACTCTTCTCTATTTACGTCCACTCTGTCCACTAATAGTGGTCGTTCAGCTTACTTCCGTATGTAGGGTGCTGCGTTTAATGTATAGTGAATTTGTTTCTACTACTTCTTTTACCTCTTTACTGTTGTATGTTTGCAAATATTGTGTGAGTAACAACTACTGTCTATTGTTCCGTTCGTATTGTTCACCTTCCTGGCACGTGAACGGTTGCCACTGTTCAGCTAAATTGATGTAATGTTTTCGTTCTTTGTTTCGCCACCACGCGCGGTGTGTAGGATTACTAACGAATTGTGATAAAGACAAGCAGATTGTTTTAATTGTTGTCAAATCAGATCCGGGCAGGATTTCGCACGGGAAGGGGCGTCGGCGAAGAGAAATGCAGCAACCCAGGCAACACGAGCCTAGCGGCAATGGCGGCGACGCTCGAACCGCAGTTGAAGATGAAGTGCCAACGTCGCCGGGTCGAACGCAGTGCAATGAAGCCGGGGCGGACCAAGCAAGCCATCGGTACGATGGGATGAGCAATGGTAAAACCAAGCAGGGTCGTTGTTCCCCGATGCCACATCAGATGCTGGCAAACGAGAGTAGGGACGATGGGGGCGATAGCGAATACGATAGCGAAACGTTTGAGGAAGACATTGAGGAACGTTAACGAATGCTTTTGCCCTATCGTGATAGTTTAAAGACGTAGCAACATTTACAGTATGGCCTTTTCCTTGCAGAGTATGAAGATTCAGTTGTTGGCACGAGCAGCTGAACATGGTGTCTGGAGTACGGTGTGCACAATCTCATTAGCAGTTAGTGAAGGTTTTGTTTTAGAAAGATAAAAATGCGGTGAAAGGGAGGGAGAGAGAGAGAAAGGAAGAAACAGGGAGAGAGAAACCGCAAAATAACAAAATAGCAGCCATGCTGTGTATAGTTAATTAGCACAATTGCTACCAGGCGCAAACAGGCACACAAACCAAGCGCGCCAACCAAGCCAGAAAGGAGCCGATTCTATGCAATCTTTTAAACATCGCTACAAACAAATACGTTACATAGAGCATACATAATTTATACCATTGTTATAATCCTGATGGAAGATTAAGAATGTAAAAGAAGAAACAAGAAGTAAACATACACGCACACACACACAAGTACATCAATACAGACACATACACATACTCTCTGAAGAAAATGTTACTTCACTTGTGGCGCACAGAAAGTTGTAAATAACAAGAGAATTGAAATTTACCGAACCATTTGACGACATCACTTGTGTTAACGGAGCAAAACAGTAAGTAATAACGAGTAAGCGTCATTAGTTAATTGCTTGGTAGTAGTCATTAGTTACTATACTACGTAGTAGTAGTATAGTGTTCTCCATAAGTAGACAAAATGAGCGGAAGCGGTCGTTTTACTGCAGCGACTATGTAGATTTTTATTCATCTTTATAAGTTTTTAACATGTCCCAACGCTTTGCCTGCTGAGTGATACATTTACATTTCTAATATTAGATACGCTTTCGTAACGGTACGTTACGGGTTTCTGCATTTTTGTGTTTTTTTTCTGTTTTGCTTGGTATAGACACTTCAACAAATTATATTATGTTTAATGATTCTCTACGGTTCGGGTACATCGTTTGCGATATTGTTTTACATATGTCCATCTCTATATGAAGCGTTTGGATTGTGTGTTTTTTTTTACTCTTCTTCAGCTTCCTTTTTCTTGCTCTCCTGGCTGCCGCTACAGGAATAGCAAACGGAAAAGCTACGCATGTGTATGCTACTGAAATCGGCACATTTCGAAGCACATTGCACATCGCCCGTCCCCGGCAATATACCGTCGGTAATTGACCCACCGCCAAATGGCCGCAAACCATTGCTTTTACCAGCCGAGAACGGTTGCTTCCGGTGACGCTGGTGACACCATTTTGGGGTCCCTACGAACACCTACGAACGCCCGGTACGTCCTTACATCCTAAAATTATATTGTCCCAAGTGTTTCCGTATTGGTTCCCGGAAGTGTGTAAAGTGTGTGGTTTTCACACGACTCTCGCCTCTTCAATCTCTCTAGCATGCGTGTTTTTTGTTTGTTTGTTTTGGGTTGGAACGGAAGTTTCAATGTGTTGGGTGCCGGAAGATGCGAAAGCAAAGAGTACACAGTTTCACTTTGTGCCTTCCTTTGGTGGTAGCGGTTTCCACTTTGCAGTGGCATGAAATACGTATTCTCCTTTATTGTTTGATGAAATGAACGCCGCACGTATCGGACAGAATGGTGTAGAAAGATGGTTGCACAAATGATGTCTGGACCAGTCGTGTTGGAAGGACCACTGAGAGAGGGTAGGAAGAGCATTTAAAATATATCCAGCTCCAGATTGTCATCATTCCGATCCCAGTAGCCACCCTTGTAGATCCAATCGTCCTGCTTGGTGTGTGGGTTAGTGTCCTGCTTAAACCATCTGCAAAGGGTGTGCAAGGGTTAGAGACTAGCCACCATCGAGGCCGCTCCAAATACTTACCGAGGAAAGAGCGTCAGTTCGTCTTGTGATTTCTTGTTTTTCTTACGATTTTCGCGCTGCTTTTCCTCGAGCCGCGTTTTCTCGGCGGCCGCACCATCGAGATCACCCTGTTCCAGCTTCCGAATGTCCGGACGCAGACGGGAATCGGTGGGACAGAGGGCGCGCGGTTGCTTCATGTGGTCCTCCAGCTGGTTCAGCGACATTGCAAAGTTGGTAAACTGGTAGTAGTCGGCCGTGTTGGCCGGACGCGATTCGGCCTCCCACAGTGTGACCGAGTTCGGTATGTCGATCGAGTAGGTGGAATCGCTCTTGGGTATATCTCCTTCAGACGGTTCCGGTGGGTCATCGGGCTTACCGGACGAAATGGGAGCATTAAAACTCGCTCAAACGCCTAGACCACCAGCTTAAACTTACCTCCTGTATGGACAAACTCTTGAAGGAGCTCATTTTCAGGCTGTTGAGCTTTGAGAGCACTTTACGCGGAGTGTTGCCAGGCGATTCGTTCGGACTCTTGCTGCGGTCATCGGCATTACGCTTGAACTTGTGCGCATTTTCCTTCACATACTCCTCGTAGGAAACGTAATCTGTGCACTTAATAAATTCTGTCCATTTACCGTACAGGAAATGCGTTTTGCGTTTGCTGGAAAGTGCGTTAAACCGAAGAGTTAGTTTCCGCTTTCCCTTTTTGTTGGAGTTGTCGCTAGCTACTTACTTCCGGTCCGTGATGTGCCCCTCGACGCGGTGCAGGTCTTTGTTGTTCCATCCGGAAGGTTTGAAGTTGAGGGTCGCCTTCATGCCGTGCTGGTGGCTAACAACCTCCATCATGCCGTACTGCTCGATCCACAACTTGCCGACGATCACGTTGTGCACACAGCAGTTCACATTGCTCCACGAGTACGCCTCGTTCAGCTTGGGGAACTCGACCGTCACGACACCCTTCGGCTGTATTTCGACGCTTTTCCCCCAAAACTTCAGCTTCGGATGTATCGAGCCGTGGAATCGGAAGCTTTCCGAGTCGGCATGGAATGCCGAAATCGGTGGATGATGGGACACCTTGCGTGCGTGGGATACGGAGAGGTTAGATTTAATCAACTACTTGCCTGACCAGCAAGACGGTGCTATCGATACCAACCTGCTCACAGATAATGCGAAATTCTGGACGAATCAGCTCGTACGTTTCGCCGAGCAGTGGGTTAAACGGCTTTCCGAGGCGCTCCCAGTTGGAGGCCAACGCCGAGACGGCAAACGCGGAGACGTACTTTAGTCGCTCCAGTGGAGTCGCTTGCTCGGAGGCGATACGCAACAGTTTGGCATACTCCATGTACTCGGTCATACGCTGCAGAAAGCTGAAAGCACGCAAATGGGGATGAATTAATCAAAAGATACAACTTTTGCGGTGGCATTAGGCACTACCATGCTTTTCTTACCTGAGCGGTTCGTTAAACACAACGGGCATCGTGATTTTACTGAGTTCCTTTCCGATGCAATTCTTCAGTACGGACCAGATGTTGAAGTCATTCCGTGAGAACATGGGCACTGGAAGCGATGTTCTGAAAGTACACGATATAGGAACTACACTGTACTTCTTCCGCTCACTCCGAAACTCTGGACGTAGTGTTGTGGCATCGTCCCGGTGTGAGAATGGTGCGAGAAAATGTGATTATATGTAAAATGTGATAATGAAAAAATACGGCATACAAACGCCGAAATGTGTTGTGCCAGTTACATAGTATATAGTTGATGGTGAGGGTATGTAGAATGTGTTGGTAATAATTTTAAAGAAAAAAAAACAAACATTATGCATATCAGTGTAGATCCTGGTGTATATCTTTAGTATCTTAACCAATTGATAAGCTGTTACTGCACGCATTGTCCTGCTTCTGGCGCTAGTGTAACCGGAACTGTATCCGTAGTGTACTTGCTCATGCTTCATCGCTTTTATTTGTTGCTTTACAAATCGAATGAGGAGTTAAATACATTATCCTTCCCTCACCCTTCCTACCACATGCGTATGTTACAATAGTAGTTGCAGTTATTTTCTACACGGTGTTTGCGTTATAGAATAGGCTGCTGTATGTAGCTATTGTATTGGTTAAGCTTCGTCGTGTAGAACTCGGTTGAAATTTGTTCAGTGTGACGTTTAGGAGGTATGTTCCGAGATTGCTACTGCTGTCGAAAAGGGGGCTCTATTTACGGGCGCTCTATTAAAAGCTCATAGCCTACTCAGAGTGCATAAGGCGGAAAGAATGCGGGAATGTGGGATTATACACATTAAAGTACGTTTTGAAATCTAGTTTAAAAAAAACACACTCACACATAGTAACGACAACAAATATATAGTACATAATAACATCAAGTAGAACACAACGAACACAACTCGATATACGTGGAAGCGTACGTATCGGAACTCGGATTGGGCTGGTCCATCTAGATTGCAAATTTGCAACTTTCGGGAATCTTTTGGTGTGAAGCACATACATAGGTAGCATAAGTTGAAGAATGTAACACAAATAACACCCGTGAAGCGTGCTTTTCTCCGGTGTGTCTTTGCGTGTGTTGTGCTGCGTGTGTGAGGTCTGCCGCGGGATGTTAAAATTCAACTGCTCATTTCGGGGGATATTATCTGTGGTTGTTGTTTGAACTAGAACGGGTTCAAAGGCAATCGTAGCTATAGATAAGTGGGTGGGGGATTAGTAGTAGCCAAGGGTATTGAGTGTGTAATAAAGATAGCTGGATGCAGCTAAAAATCGGTTGCGAACTATTCAAGAAAAAACGGTACAGTACAAGCAAGTTTGCTATATCATTACGTCATATTTACCTGAGATTGTCACACTGGCCATTTTTTTCATTTACAACTCTCTCTGCCATATTTAGCGACTGAGCGACTTTTCTCACCCGTGTTTGTGTTCGAATGACTTGAAAACGGGCAAATTTATGGGGGATAAAACGCTACTCGAATCTGTCAGAAATTCAGAGCAACCAACCGACCGAGCAAGCCGCTCCCTTCTCTTAGTTTCTTCTACTATGAACTTGTAGGCTGCACTTGTTTTGCTTTGGTAAACTACTCGCGTTCGCGCTCTTTTTTCCGTTTCCGGTGCTTTTCTTAGTCCAATTCACGCTTTCGTTTGGGTCACTATCGGTTCCATGCAAACTAAAACAAAGAATAGGTGAAATTATTTGTTTCACTCGTAGTTTTTGCTTCAAATCCCGTCGGGGTTTGTGAAGATATTGCAACGAACAATGGAAACAGATGCTTCCCACCGTAATATAATGTTGTGCACAGCAACATCATCCAGAGCGGCTGCATAGAAACCCGTTATCGAACAAAATATATGCCAACGACCTTGATTTGTTGCTATAGTATGCTGAATACTGGTGGAAAGCATGTTGCATCGTATACAGCCTGCACATACAGGTGTGCGGAAGTGTCGGAGGATATTTATGGAGCGGGAGATATCAACACTGAACTTGTGCAAACGGACAGTCGGCGGCTCTGATTACGGCTGTAATCAGGACACATGACACAATCAAACACGACACAATCACAAGAGAGCGAAGGATACACGAGAGAAGAGCTGATGATGAACTGAGAAAAATGATGATCGAAGGAAGGAAGGATGCAATGAAGCAACAACAAAAAGAAGTACGAGAGGGAAGAGAAAGTAGAGTGATGGAAGAAGTGATTGAAGTTTGCGATAGCTCTACGGTATGGTCATGGTTCAGTAGGCTACGCTTGCTACCTCCTAGTACACAATACGTGTGGGCACAGGGACACCGAACATGGTCGTCATCGATTTCTTAGCCTCGATTAGGCTCAGATTCTCCGCTCGGAATGCAAAACATGACCGAAACAACATATTGCACTTACAATCGGCTCTCCCTCCCTGCTAAGCGTACTATATGGCTACACACTTGTTTCGGAAACTAATCTGGCAACACCCTTCTCATTCGATTGCTGTTGAATCGCGTTGCTTGAGCAAGAATTCATGGTCATTCACTGTCTTTCCCTTAGCACATGGAAACATCAGCACAAAATCGTATCGTAACACTGGGACCATCCGAAAGCCGATAGATCACTCCCCCCACACAGACACACACACACTTCCTTTTCGCAGGACCTCTGCCAGCTACAGTCTCAGCACGAACGAACAGCACTTCCATTCACAACCCCGAGTGGACGATCGTGCAATCAGTGCGTTTGGGTGAATGTTTTTCACGGCACTGATGTACAGTTTTCTCTCGTCCTTCGAGAACCTGTGAGCCGTGTTTGTTAGCGGGGGGCCCTTTGTATGTGTGCAGGCAAAAGAAATAATAACGCATGCGCTATCGAGCAACACTTCCAGAATGCAAATCGCGCTCCCATGTCCTGGCGAACAAGTGGCCGTGACGCGGATACACCCACGCCCAAGTAAACTAAAACTTTTCACGTTCCCTACACCCAACATTAGGCGCAAAGCATGGTGACATACGATTATTGGTACCGGATTCGCACACAGGAAATAGATGAACTTGCGCCGCTGCTTAATGGACAGTGAACATCAGTGAACAGCAACAAATTAGGTTCGAACCTTTCTTACGGAACTAATTTATCACCTTCGAAATCTGCATGTTGATGCCAGCTACAAAGCGGAGGACGACGTCGCTTGCTGCGATGACAATGTATTTGATTCGTTTGAGAAGAACGCTCTCGAATCACTCCGAACAACGGCGCTCGGTGGTTCTTCAACAATTGGTCACAATATCCGGGGCCCGTGAAATAGAATTGTTTTCAGAAGTAATTTGTGTACCGCAGTGTACGAGCGCGGCGTTTAGAATGAGCTGAGAATGAGCTCTTTTCCAGCTGACAGCCAATACACAGACTACTCCTACAACGCTCAACGCTCGCTCGGAAGGACTCTCGTCGATACGGTTCGCGTCCGTACAAAAGTTCTCATCATTTTCTTGCCGTTGGTGGGCGAATAAACCGCCTTCCAAGTTACTACACTCAAATTGTCTAATTTATCTTGAACACAGTGGAGTTAGAAAGTGAGTTTTTTTTTATTTCAAAATTCCTCTCAGCATGACGTCTTTCCGCCGATGATGTTCAGATGCTGGCTGTTCCAGTGGATCTACAAAGAGAAAGCACGTTGTTATTTAGACTCTGCGTGAAGAGGCGCAACATGTAGAACGAGAAACGCATTTTAGAAAGCGTCGGTTCAGTATTTAAGACAAATCACAGAGCGATTCATAAGAGATGTCAGAAAATTAATAGATATGTGGTTGATCATCATTTAAAAGTGATATGTTTCTATGCTATGTTATGCAAAAGAAAATGCATTACCTGTTTAACTGTTCCTCGCTGCACACGTATCGAATTATTTCCGTTATGTTTCTGTGAAAGAAGATAATCTTTAGTGAGTATTTTAATTTGCTTCATCCACTTAATGCCAGTTCCGAAAGCGTATTATCAGTATTAAGTGTTAGCTACTTTATGAATCATGGGAAATTCATAAGAGATGTCAGAAATTATGTGGTAACTGATTCATCACATAGAACAACGTGTCGAAACAAGATGAAAAAAGTTAATCTGAATTACCTTTGAATCGGAATACGTCTTATGTATCCTATGCCGGTCTTCGTCATCAGAGCCTGTTCCGGATCTCATAAGCTGATCTGTGAATGATGAATAATAAACCGTGGGTGAGTTAACGAGATCTTGTTAAGAGCTGCCGTTAGCGCCGAATTTGGTCGATTCAGTTTTCAATAATAGCCATTTTAAACATGGGATTTTCATAAGAGATGTCAGAATAAGCAAATGGTAATCATCATGTAAAACAGGACACTAAGAAAGATATTAAGCAAATTGTTACCTACCTTCTGGTAAATCCTTGCCATTCAGCCATCCCTAAGTTCGAATTTTACGCTGCTGCTTCCAAACACTTGCCATAACTCCATGGGCAATCTGTATAAAGAAAAAAAAAATTTTTTAAGTAACATTACCAAAGTTTAGTAGCAATCAGAAGGTACTAACAGTCGATTTGGTTTACTGTATAAGCACTATTGAACAACGAGTTATTTGTTTGATGTAATAGAAATAGAGCATGTTTTGTGCAGCAGATAGTGTTGTGCTTGAATTACATGTAATAATTATGATTTATTTACCTGTGGTTCTTATCCATTCCAAGCGTCGGTTGAGAGCGATGTGCCGGCAATCTCCTCCCGAGGGAACACATAACCTTTATTTAGTTCTTGGGGTACATGCATTGCCAGGTTTCAACTAGCGAAAGCACAGTTTCCATTTAAAAAATATTAAATACTTTACAACGTTCAGGTAGCGAGCCACAACCCCTTATAGCTACAGTTACGAAGTTTAAGGTTTAAGCAAAATTTTCGAAACGATTCCATTCTTAATACGTGCACTGTCGGCGCCGGTCGATAGCTAAACGAGGAAGAAATAAAATCTGAGATGTTTTGTATTTTTCGCTTCCGGCTAATTGACAGATTTCGTCAATACATTTACTACACTGGGTTCAATACTTCAACACACCATATGCTCACGGCTCGGATACAATAATTATTTTAAATTACCCCAAACGGCCGTTTTTTATTAACTTTGATTTTATCAAGAGTTATAAATTCAACGATGAATTCCCCGCCCAAAGCAACAACAAAAATACTTAATTTTATGAAGTTGACTTTTCGTTCTAAATTTTCAAGCAGTGATACAAAAGCGATGCGCATGCGCTGACCATCTATTAGATTCCAAAACCATCTGATTTGCAGTGTGTGCGAGTGTGTAGCAATAGGAAGGAAAAAATGAGAATAAATATTTATAATTTTGCTAATAATTTTGCATCAAAGAATGAAATCAACTAAATAAACACAATAAAAAGGCGCAAGGTGTTTCGGACATATCTCCGTTCTGTTTGCAGATACTTTACCATCGACCCACCAGAGTAGGCTATGGAAGGAAGAGTGAAAACAGTTTGTGCGTTATTGATGCTGCTGGCATCGGTAGCCCTTGGCAAGGAGACGACCTACATCACCGACGATGTGTCCGTGTCCGAGCTGTTTTCCCTGCGAATCGAGCCCCGTATGTTCAACTGGACGTACGAGGGGCTGAGCGAGCAATTTCTGTACCGTTCGTCGCTTGAAGGCTATCCGGATCTTCCGTCGTGGGTCCGGTACATGTACAGCCCGGAGTATCATTCCGGGTTTCTTTACGGGACACCACCGTTGCGGAATGCAGACAGTCGCGTGCCGATCGAAATCATCGCCCTGAATCGGTTGACGTACGAGACGAAGCGGTTGGTGCTGATACTGGCCGTGCACCGGAAGCAACCGGCGAAGCATGCCATCCAGATGAAGATCGACAATCTGAACTGGGTGCACATGATGGATCCGGGTCGTATCGAGAACCTGAAGAATATCTTCCGGAACGATCTGTGGCCGGAGAGTCGTTCCGATTTGCACGTTATCTTTATGGATTCGGCCGTCAAGCTCGGTGCTCGGTTGCCTCTGCGTCCCCAGCAGCGGGAAGGTGTCGTAGTGCATCTCGGCAGCAGTGCTGAGTTCTCGAAGCGCATGCTGGAGCTGCAGCAAGAGGTTAAGCCTTTGTACAAGATTTCTTCATGCACGTACAAACGAACCTCCGTCCAGACAACGTTCGAAAACTCGGGCTTCAAGCTGGACTGGTGTGCTTTTCGACTTGTAAGTATTCGAAAGCTGATTCGTGCTCCTGCCGTGTATATCTACAATGCTGTTTGGTCCCCATTTTAGGTCGCTCAGGAGGACGATATCACGGCCTTACCGCATCATCCGAACGAAAGCCATAAGCACGCGGGAAGTCGGAAGGATCTGCCGCATCTACAGCAACACTTTCCGGACAAGTGGGACGCACCGTTGAAATCAGAAGTACCGGAACGCAACTACAGCGACGAGATTGCTATATCGTTCGCCATTCCTGGCATGATTTTTGCGCTGCTCCTGTGCGGCCTTACGATCATCCTTTGCTTCCAGCACGAGAAACTGTAAGAATCTCAGTAGGCTTTGTGTTCGGCACCGACAACGTTGCCTACCGTCGATTTGATGTTGTGATTTAACGTATTTCTTTTCGTTTTGTTTATTTTTTGTATTATTTTCATTTCGTTTGCGCCAGCCACGACGACGATTCAGAGTATTATTTCAATTATATTTTCTACATTTGCACTGACTTCCTTAGGTAAAGTTAGAGATAGTGGTGGCTAATTGGGGTCTGTTGTCGACTGACAGTTGGTGGCTTTATAGTATTTATGTAATTTTTTCCTCTTTTTTATCAACCGCCTCCTACGCTAGAATGCAAAAATCTTCTCGCACCGAATACAGCCCGGCTGCCTCGAGCGTGCAGATGGTGCAGTACTCGCCGGATGACATCAAATCCACGATAAAGCTGAAGAGCCTGCGAGATGCACCCTTCGATGACACACATTCGATCAGGTAAATCTCGGTCATTGTTAAGCATTCTATTATTTATCCCCCATTGTGTGCATTTTTTCAGCCCTACCGATAGCTACTACCGCGAGGGCAGTCCTCATATCGGCAACATGTACATGCGCCCGAAACCTCCACCGTACAAACTGGCTGGCAATGCCAACTCGCCCACGATGAAGCGCAACGGGAACGTTGAGATGTGACAAACGGAGCCACGCATTTTGTTCTGCTAAGCGTGAGAAGGACAATCGGCACAAATGCAGTCGCGCGTTTATTTGCTGTACCTACAGTGTGGTACAACGCATATCATACCTTAAACCATATGAAAACTAAAGTTACTCGATATAGACTTCCGTAGTAGATTAGAACAGGATTATTATAGAACAATAACTAGAATCAATCATTACACGCTATTAATAAAGCCATCTGTTACCGGGAGCGGCGTTTGTTGTCTTTCACCTGACAGAAGCGTTTTTGTCCCGCTCCACTCCAAAGTGATGCTGCTAAAGAGCTCTTTCGTTTTTCATGATCTCCTGGTACCAGCCACGCGGTTGGAATCGAAAAGAAACGAAACGAAAAAATCACCAGCTGGTAGCTGGTATAAAGTGTGCGCGGGAAACATGCACCGAGGTAGGATGTGTTCAAGTGTTCTCAACACTCACCACACACACACACATACACACTTCGATCGATCTTTTTCCCCTTTCTTCGATACGAAAGCTTGGTTGGCTTATCAGTAAAATGCGGGCTGCGCGATTGGCTATCGCAGGCAGGGAGATAGAAACAGCTAGCAGTGTCACCGACGAACTGCGACGAAGCATTCTGTTAACATCGTCTCCTGTTATTTGTGATGGCAAAGCGCTTGAATCCGAGATGGAAGAAAAATGTGGAGTGCGAAAGAGATGGAGAGTGTGTGCGAAATGCATCTCCTGTGCGTCATGCTCGGCTGTTACTTTTCTGTTTCCTTTAAATCCAGCTGGTAGCGACAGGTGGCTTCAAGCTCGTCCGTCCATCGTTTCGCCGTTTCTTTCTTTCACATTCTTACGAAACGAACAAAAAACGCACAGCAGATTGATATCGTAAAATACGTGTTTATTGATTGCTTTAGCTCAATCACATCGATTTCCAGTATGCCTTCTTGGCGAATGCCTTTTTGGGTGAAGGGACTCAAAGGGTGTGATGTCTGTGGGAATACAGAACACAATAAGTTATGCTTAATTTTGCACGCAACCAAGCGCATTTCGCTAAACAAAATATGCTTCCCTCTTCTGGAAGCTCTGTTTTGCTAATCGTAAAAATGAAGGTTAAAATTCTATTAAAATTGCAGATAAATATATTGCCGATATGCACACGAGCAGCACACCATCTTCATCTAGTAGCTGTAGTTTTTTTCATTTAGCTAACTCTTACTTGCTACACTCACAAAAACACACACACACGCCTATATCGCACACGTGCAAGGGTGGAACATTCGCAGTACGCAAACAGCGACACCCACCCAAATCGCGCCGCTCCCCACTAAATAGTTTACATCAATTACATTGATCGAAATTACATTTCTTTGGCAACTTTTCCGAGAAAGTTTCTCTGTAAGAAATCTCTGTAAGCAGACGGAAGTCCGATGCCTCTCTGCGGTGGTTGTCGAAGGAGCTCTTTCTCAAAATACGCGCAAACATGGCCTACTCATTTACACTAAAACATGTAATAAACTACTGTGTCTCGGTGCGTGTGTGTGTGCATGTGTGTTACTGGAACCGTCGCACTTGCTGCAAAACCCAACCACGACTGTTTGTGGATGACTTTATGGTGTCGTCCGCGGGTGGGGAGGAAGGAGTCCCTGCTGACCCGGTCGTACCGAGCGTTGGACGTTTCAACGATCGTCCTAGATGGGCCGGTTTGGCTGGGATTGGTGGTGGAGCACCGGAACAACGCTGCTGCTGCTGCCCGGAATCACCATTAGCAACCGCCGAGGGTGACGTCACCGGGGAGAGCGTTTCATACAGCGGCTGATCGTGCTGATGATGGCGCTGATGGTGGTGGTGGTGCTGCTGCTGACGATCGTTGTTATCGTCCCCACTGTAGACGGCGGAATCGCGAAAATCGTGCTCGAGACTCTCATCGGCGTCGCGTTCGTAACAGCAGCAGTCATCATTCTCGTCATCAAAGATACCACCGGCTGTGTTTATTCCTCCCCGGCTACTCTGATCGAATGGTTCGCGGTTGCTTTCCTCGCACACACTGTCACTGGAGGAGCTCGATGCCAGCACCGAGTCCCGTTGTTGCTGATCGTTGCCTGCTGCCGTCGATGCCATCGAGGCCCGATTGATGAGCACGTTCTGATTGACGACCACCGCTGCGGAACCGGATGCACCCGCACCGGTGGGAACATGCGCCACAAACAGCGTCTTCGGATCGGCGTAATCGAGGTGGGCTATGCGCGATCCCAAATCCATACTGCCCTGCTTGTAGATATGCCCATGGAATCCCCCAACTCCACCTCCATTCGGTTCGGATAGCTTGCGTTGATGCATCAACAGGTTCCCTTCGCTGCCTCCTGCCGACGTCGACATCGGGGAGTAGTTGGAGCTTCCAGCGTGCAGTGAGATAAACCGTTGCAGGAAGCTTTTGTGCGCGGTTGTCTTCATACTTAGGCTTCCTTGACGCTCCAGAAACGCTTGCTTCAGCGCGACTGACTCGCCCTCCGACCGGAGTGCCACACACGAATCGGACGCTGGTGGTCCTGCCACTGTTGCTCCACCGCCCTTTTCCTCCTCATCGGATTCTTTCTCCCGTGGAACATTCTCGTGACGATGGTAGCTTATGTTGGTGTCACTGTTACGAAGCAGCTGGGGTGTCTTGTGTTGCTGCTGCTGCTGCTGCTGCTGATGGTGCGTCGTTGCTTTGCCGTACATGCTTCGTGTTTCCTCCGCGACAATACCCTCCAGCAGACCCAGCTCCGAGTAGGCCAGCGTAACGTAATCCGATTCCGGTCGGCCGACTCTTCTCACCAAGACGTGCCGATCGTCGTCGGAAGTGGATGCGTTCTTCATGCCGGGGGTGGCTTCTCCAGCACCACCACCACATGGCAACGAATGTCGGGTCAATGCTGCCGGTGGTGCGTACTTGTACGGAACGTGCACGTTCCGCAGCAACGATTCGTAAATCGGTTCCGCATCGTCCGACTCGGGAAGCGTTACCTGCGATGCGCTAACGTTACCGTCGGATGTAAGACTCCCGACGTCCTCGTCGTCCTCATCCTCGCAGGGTGGTTCCGTACTGGGCGGGGCCGGTTTCCGGTCGGCAGTGAGCAACGCCACCGGACGCGTGCAGCTCGTCGCATCGAACGATTTCTTCTTCGTCAGCGGCTTGTTCAGGACCTTGTTGAATTGTTCCACGTCCAGAATGAGCTGCGATATGATTTCCGAGTCTTTCTTCTGCTCCGTTCCGCATCCACCGGACGACGGTCGGTGCTCCTTGGCGGGCGGTAATTTTCTTACCGTTTCACCAACGTCCGCCGGTGCCGTCGTCTCGACGGCTTCGACTGTTTCGAAATCCGTCACCGTTGGCTCGCCGCTATCTTCGAGATCGGTGTAGAAGGTGGAGCTGCTTGTGAGTGTCTTCGGTCGGCGCTTTCTTATGTCGCTGATGCGCTTCGGAATCATCGTGCTATTGTACGTCCGGATGCTGGCAAAGCTTTCCTTCATCTTCGCGCCACGCTTCACCGGTGCGGACAGCTTACGGCGCTCGTACAGCGACTTTAGCAGCCGTTCCTCCTCATCATCCGCCGGGCCGCATCGCGTTTCCGAACGACTACGGGCGGGTTTTTGCGGTGGAGACGTCGGTGCCACTTCGGGACGATTTTTTATTTCCTCCTTCAGCTGCCGCTTCACCACGTCACACTTGCAATCCTCGACCGACGACTCGTGCTTGGTAGCGGGGACGATGGGAGTCGCTGGTGCGAGGGGAACGCACTCCAAATCGCTTGAATACGACCGGAACGATGGTGTCGAGAGGAGCGAGCCATTGCTGTTGGTTGACGCCGCCGAAACATTTGCATCCTTTTTCAGAAGGTTCTTCTTCGAACGCATACGCATCTCGCTCCGGCGAAACTGTTGACGTCGCTCGAGGTACTCCGGAACGGGTGAGTTGTTCGTGGGACGCTTCCAGTACGGTTTATCGGTGAAGCGCTCTGTGCAAAAAGGGAAGATACATGGCGTGATTAATGAGAAAAGGCTGTGAGCTAGCGTGTGAGTTTTCACTACAAACTAGACGGTTTAATAGGGAATTGCTGGGAATTATATGATTCCTTCGCTTTCCAGAGAAGAACGAACGCACCCACAAGCTTTTACAGAGAGTACTGGGAACATTCGTTCCCATCAGGACTTTTACCACCGCAATCCGTTCTTCTCTGATACCGCTTTCACCCAGACTCGCGATTCTCCAAATGGATCCAGATACGGAATTCGTTTAACATCCCCTACTCGAGAAGAACTTGGGCCGCTCAAGCATATTACACCTACCATCTTCATCGCCGAGCTGCAGTACCAGCTCCATCGCTCGCTTCGGGATGTCCGAGTAGTGCTGCAGCATCGCCTGCTTTATCTGCTGCGTCCACATTCGCTTCTCCTCGCGATTCCGTGCCGTCAGCTTCAGCACACCTTTGGGGTCGTCGAACGGGATCACGTTGAAGCTGGCCGGTTCGCCCGGAAGATGCTCAACAAGCATTAAATTCTTGCACTGCAAGAGAGGGAGAGAGAAAAGACACCAGACAATAAAGGATTCCGCCGATCGGTTAGGGTGTGTTCCGAGATCTAATCGCTAGCGTACCGGGATGTAGGCGCGAAACTGTAGTCTCTTGTCCTCCTTTGGCTTGGCTATGATGAGCATCGTCTGGAAGAGCAGCACGATGCGCGGTTTGGCATGTTCCGCCAGGCGGCCCTCGTGCAGCAGATCCCCCAGCACGGACAGGTCGGGCCCGAGCCAGCCGTCCAGAATACCCGCCAGTTCCTTCACCAGCCGTGCCTGGTCCAGCTTCGTCTTTACCTGATCGATGTTATGCGCGACTTTCTTCATCAGCTCGTGGGCCAACGCCACTTGTTGATCGCTGCAGTGTTTGCGCAGATTCTAGCATCGAAGGAAAAGAAAATGTAAGTATGACAAATGACACGCGCCATTGTGTGATATCCGCATACACACACACACACACACACACACACACACGCGCATCCATTACAGGCAATGATTTATGATCGTGAAGCGATTGAGTGAGAGCGGTGGCACGGCTTTCTTACACTATGCGACCTTCAGATGGTGACAAGCATCACATCACTACGAGGCCATGACTAATGTACGTCTGGAAGCGTGCGCATACTTACGTCCAGCAGTAGATGATACTTGAGAATTCGTTGCACCGGTTTCAGCAAGTACGAGCCCAACGGGAGTGTATGCTTCAGCATCTTTTGCGTCGATACTAGCAGCGCGTTCGTGTGCGTTGCCTGTAGCAACGTTGTTAGCAGCGAAATTGCATCCGGGTAGCTGGTGCTGTGGGGATGCAGGATGGAATGTTATAGCAACCGGGCGAGCAACTGTCGCACATCCAATCAAAGTATGCGCGAGACCATTTTTATTACCAGTACGTAGTGTAGCAGCTGAATTCCGCGTGCAGATCGATGAAGCAGTTGGAAATCGTCACCGGATCGCCTTTCGCTTCGCGCAACCGATTGAGCAGCTTGAAGTTGAAGTCGTAAATTTCCTGAATGTTGCTAAACAGCACTTTCAGCTGATCGTGCTTCAGGCAGGCCCGTTCCTTCCAATCCTCCAGGTAGCTGTAAGAAGTATAAAAGCACAGGCTCACATGCAAACTCATGTTCGGACGCATCTAAAACCCGAGACCGCTACTCACCCTCTAATGACCTGACCAAGGTCCTTCACGTAACTGCTCTCGGAGTCGATAATTTCCCGCACGGCACGTTCGCACATGGTCATGACGACGCCGGTACCGTTGCCGATTCCCGGGACGATATCCTGCAGTAGGTTGCTGCCCTGCTCGGACTCGCTGTGATCGGCCAGGCTCTCCACGCTGGCCTGGTAGGAGCCCGGTGCGCTACACTTCCCGCCCGCCAGATGCGGCTCGGAACCGGACGAACTGGCGCTGGACGAGTAGGAACAGATGGAGGACGCCGACAGGGGGCGCGCGTTCAATACCGGCGTGTTGGGTGGAATCAGCAGGGACGCTTTGCTGGAGTACGGCGAGCTGTTGGTCGTATCGAGGCTCGGCGTCGACGTCGAGGTAGAGTCCGGGACGGAGATCTTACGGCTGCTCATGTTGGCATCGATCAGCTTGGCCCGGGCATCGGCCAGGGTGCGTCGTTCTTCCGGACCAGCCGCCGACGACGCGTCCCGACCGAGCGTGGGATAGAAATTGCACGCCTCCACCACCGTGTTCCGGTGGTCCGACATCATGTCCGCGCAGTTTTCCACGAACGCATCCTCGACGTTACCGCCGTGGGCACTTTTATCCTCCTCACTTCGCAGCACAACAACACCACCGTCGTCGGGCATGCTGGGCGAACGTTCGCCATCCAACCGATCGCTGTTTTCCAGCCCTACCGTGAGCGATTGTATTTGACGCTGCAACGAAGACACGTTCTGCAGCTCGTCCACCGGTGGCGACGCGGGTTTTCCGACCGATATGTTCCCATTGTCATCCACCAACATCGGTGCTTCCATCGCACTGGCTGCCTTACTAGCGTGGTTGTGCCCTTGACGCCCGTCGGTTAGCTTGTCGATTAAATGATCCATCAGTTCTTCGTTTGCATGCGTTAGTTTGGCGATGTTTTTCGACAACGGAAGACATTTGCGGATCGCTAGCTGCGGCGGCAAAGTTATCGGTTGTCGCAGACCTTTTCGACCCGCGGCCCCGTTGAACGACGCCGACTGCACATGGTTGCGAGCGAATGGCACATCCTTCGATACGTCCGTTGCTATGATACCGCCACCGTCGGCGTCGGCTTCCGTATGGGAAACCATCCGTTGCACATTCGGCGAGACGAGATGGAAGAACTTGTCCGAGAACTTCTTTGCCTGCGCCGGTGGGTTTATTAACTCCCCGCGGGTGTCGGTGGGAAGTGGTGCGGCTGCCGGTTGCTCACTGCCGCCGTGTTTGATCACATGAGCAACCCGTTTCTGTGGAAGGGCACCGTTCGCCGGGACGGCTGACGCTGGTGGCGAAGGTTTGCTGTTGGATGATTCGACTAGTTGTTTAGCTTCCTCGCTGAAGTTATTGGCCAGCCTATCTAAGTAACCGAGAACGGATGGCCCAATGTCGGTGCTGCTGCCTGCAAAGGGAAATAAAAAAAGGAGAAAAAATAAACAACTGTAGTTCATATGCAAACAACCATAAAGAGTTAATCATGTCGTCGAATGTTTTGCCGGGATTCGCCGTTGGGTTCCCCCCAGGACCAGAAAGTGACCTATTTACTCGGCACTGCTACCGACAAAACTACAAAAAGGCAAACAAACGTTGAGAAATAACTCCCGTATCGATGTAGAAGAGCATATTTTGTACCAAAGCGATAGGGGTAAAACATATTTCTCTTATCGTTTGCATGTCCGAACATCGAGCGGCCATCGATAGTTTACCGATAGGTGGTTGCCGCCACCCTTTTTTCGTTCGCGCGTGTGAGTGGGTGGCCAGCGAAGCGCACCCGTAGTGGTGCCCGTGGGCCGGGGACACACGCATAATTTGTAGGCTTCTTTTTCACGCGCGGTTCCCCCCTATCATGCCTCCGTCAATCGTCGCCGCATTGCGTCGATAAAAAAAGAAAACAAAAAAAACAAGCGTTTTTCGAAGTTTTTATTGATATTTATCTTTGTAGTCACGTCACACCATTCATTATAAACCATTTTCTTACACCTTCATTCTCGAAGATTGGATTAAAGCCGCGCGCGGGGAGGAAGGGAAGGACAAAGGGGGTGGAACGATCGTCGTCGCGGAACCATGTGATCTTTTATGCTCGACGTTATGAAGATGACAAGAAAGGAGGCATCTCTCTCGTTCTCTCCTCGGTCATCCGGAGTGGATTTATCGAAAAGGAAATTTATACGCTTCCAAAAGGTAAAACAAAATCGCTCCTCTCTCTCTCTCTCTCTCTCTCACACACACACACTCTCCATCTCGCCCGAATGGTAGTGATAGTTTTTCGGCTCTTTATTTCACTTTCTTCCCACGTAAATTCAACACGGCACGGCACCAACACCTTTGCCCAAAAAAAAAAAAAAATCGAAAACACAAAAAAAAATCCTACCATCACGAATGAGTTCCCCCCGTCGGTGGGATGGGTTGCATTCGCGGTGGTGGTTCCTGTTGCGTGAGCTGGGTGTAAATAATGCATTGGCGAGGCGTTTGTCAATGTCGCCCGAATACATGCCAGCCCGATCGACCCACAAACCAACATCGCCCTGGCGGCCGCGGGTTTGGCCTTAATGGACGAGAACCCGAAAATCACGCCGCACCAGACGTCTGAGCAGCGGCTCAGCGATTAAATGAGGATTATGAAAATGGTAAATGAAGTGCGGCGACGGAAAATCGCTTTCGAAGAGTGAGGCATAATTTCATCTGCCACAGCATCCATCGCGAGTGCGATAAACGCAGGGCGACTTTCTCATTTCAAGACCCACATTGCGCGAGTACGGATAATGAAGAATGGAGCAGCGGGCTTCGCCACTAGGTGGTGGGTCCCACAGCTGACAGCTGGAGGCGATTTCTGTCGACACGTGCATAATACACGCCCGATCCTGTCCCGGGGTCGTGAGGAGAAAGACAGGAAAAAACAACAACAAACTTCCTTCCCCGAAAATATATACCACGCGCACCGACATAACTTCGGGAGTTTGCCGGCGTCTGCCGAGCGCTTAAAATAGCTGATCCATACTTCTCCCGCGGACCCGGGGTATAATAGATATTTAGAATCCCCCTTGGTGGCGCGTGCAGTGCACTGTCCGCTGCAGCTATCATCATCGACGGTGCGCATCACACATCACCATCATCTTCGCCTGCACGGGAATCACGATCGCGAGGGCGCATTATATTACCATTTTTAAAAGCCGCGACGAGAGACACTCCAACATTGTCCGCTCCCTGCGGATCACGAGCACGTGGACCGAGGCACGAAATCCACTGGCGGCCCGCGGCCTCCCTGGTTAAGACCCACATTCAAATCGCGCACAGCAACAAACCGGGCCGAGCTCACGGCGAGAGGGAAAAATGGAATGCCGCCCATGGCCCAGCCCGTCGTCGTGGGGTAAAAACTCTTTTAAAAACACATTTCGTTCTTTCGAGACGATACGGTCTCGCTCGGCACGGTCGAGAACTAATTGCCGAGCGAAAGCGATCCATTTTGTCTTCTCGAACAACAACCAAACGGCATATTAAATTTCCATAAGCACCAAAAGCGGGGTAGTGCCTGGCTTTGGTTGGGGGCGGGATGTGGAAATGTAGATTAACGAAAGTGCACTGGATGCAAAAATAGATGGAAAAGGAACCAGCTCGAGAACGGGAACATTGCCGGAGAAGTGTATCATGAAAAAATGGCTCACTTTGAATCGAAAAAGGGTTCGAAAAGGGCTAGCTTGTCCGGTGTTTATCTACTGACATGACTAATGTTGCTTTCTCAACTTATTCTAGGTATCTGACTTCAAAGATTATTCTTTTTTATTACGGCCTGAAGGACAAATAGGGTGTGGAAGACTCCTGCATGTTTGTGGTGACTTTTAAAGAAGTGGCCATTACAATCACGAATTTTTGTTTACCTTGAAAATTCAGTTCGCATTTCGGTGATATTATATATTCGGGTATCTTATTTCTTCAAAAAAGGGCTAATCAGAATCTATTGGTGCATTATATCCAGGACAAATGGTGCATTAAAGCCAACATTTTTCTGTGTCATATAATAAATTAAAAGGTTTAAGCTATGGAAAAGCATTGAAAAAGCGATTATAAAGCATGATAAAGAAGGAACTTTCGGAAAAACAGGAGCAAGAAAAAAATGGACATTGGACCGATTCCTTTTGGCCGGCATCTGGACCACAAATTCATGCAAGCTCTTACTCGCAATAAAAGTGCTCCGGATCATAACTTGGCCAAAAAATATGGAACACTAGAAGAATGGGATTAAGCTTAAGAAAAGCAAAAGACGTCAAAGTGGATTAAAAAATAAGCGTTGTCTTTAACCCGGGGACTCTGAAGATCTAAGATCAATTGCTGTATGTAATTTTTTTGTGGTTATAGACGCAGAATAATACGTGGAAATTAACGATAACATGATTATTGGCGATATAATTTAAACAGTTTGGAATGGGTGAAGTATTGAAGAAACGGATAAGTCACTTTTCAGTGAATAATTCGATAGAAAAAATAAGATAGAAATGCTAGCCATCTGTGAACGACACATATTTTTCAAAGCGTTTGTATCAACAGTGACACAAAATTACTGATTTTTACATGCGAATTTATTTCAGTATGCCATATTTTCCGGTGAACTGGAATTTCGACATCGAATTTGAAATCGGTTCATTACTCTAAGAACACATTATCTGAGGTTCAATTCAGTCCAATAACGAAGGATGGATGAATCCGCGAAAGTGTTCCCAGGCCTAGCAAATTGAAACATTTTTTTTTTCAGACAAAACCATATTTGTCGAAACATGTTTATCCACAGTGGATTCCGTTACAAAGTGTGCGAAATACTAAGTAAAAGTGTCCAAATTTGTTGGAGAAGCAATCAGTGATGAAGCGAAAGAACAACGTGAGATTAAACACTCGCTCTTTGTAAGAAATGCAATAAATTGTAACAAATTGGGTCTCGGGTTTTTTTCGTAAAACTGCGCGAGAGTACAACACAAAATACAATTTTAATATAAAAACCGAATTTGGTCGCTAACGTCCCTTAGAAGAAATCTTGAATGATTACAAAGGTATAAACGTCTGCTTTAAGTAGGCTATGGTGCACTCGATTTTCTGGTAGACATCGGTCCCAACAAACAGTCGCAAATGCCAACGCCGAATGCCAAAATCTGGTTTTAAAATCCAGAGAACTTTCCTCACATAAAGACGAAAGACAAAGTCTGATTGCACAGCCCATAAACTCTGGAATCTCTCTAGAAAGAAGAGTGTAATTTCCCATGCCTGTAAAGGTGAACTTTTCGAACAAAACAATCGTCATTCCTTTTTAAAGGAAAAGTATCCGACGCGATGCACGGATGCACTCAAGAGCACATTTTAATGATTCGCAATGTAGTTGGCCGCCTTACCAACCACACAGACGGCCACATGTGTGTGTGTGTGTGTGTGTGTGAGTGTGCTATTACCGAGCGCGCACTCCAAAACGTGCGAAGGATGAGTCAAGCTCTTCCAGTGCACATCAATCAAAGCGGAATCGCGACCGTAGTAATAAAAATCACTTTTTTGGGCATGTCGATCCAAACGTAAAATGCGAAGTGTTGTTGAAGAAATTTTGGGCCGCCGACGGCCGTCATTATGCGCCGGCAAATCCAGCGGAGCTTCATAAATCGTACGCACGGGATCACTGCTCCCGTTTTCGAGTGCTGCTGGTTTAGTGGATTTCGGAAGGATTTAGTGGCCCCCCCCCCCCCCCCCCCCCCCCTCGGCCGGCTGAACTATGCGCTGACCGCCGAGGCAGCAGCTGCAGCAACAGCGCGGGCAGATCATCATCGACAGCAAATGAAGTGAGCTAAATTTGGATTGCTTGAAGCACTCCATGCTCCAAGAAAATGACCGAGCGAAGGTTCGGCTCGGAATGCCGGGGCGCCACATTCTCCGGTTTCACACAACCACTCAGCACAGTAAGGGCCATTAAAATATTGCTCGCGATCGCGCACGATCGAAGGGCGTCGTTGCGCCTGAAAGGTCCCAGGAGGAGCTGGTTTTAATTGTGGTTATTTTTGTGTGTTGATTTTTCACCACCACAAACCAAAAAAAAAAAAAAACCGGTCCTTCTCCCCGGATTGATGCGGTGCCCTTTTACAGTCAAAAATCATTTCGGTGGTACATTCTATGTGGCCAAGGGGTCCGGGTTGCAGTGCCGAAGCGTATGGTCAGGCATTGTGAAAGCGTTATCGGGCGACAATCAGGCTACGGTCACAACGCGATTGCACAATTCGCATAGCCACATATCGAAAAGCCAAAGGTTCTCCTTGTTGTGGCCTCCACCCGTGGGGCAATTATGTGTCGCCTTTATTCGCACCCATGCTCATGATGATGATGATGATGATGATCGAGATGACTCTTTTCAATGGCAGCGCGCCCGAACCGAAGGTCACTGCAGTGTGGTGTGTACGAAAAGGAGGGTAGCAAAAGCATAACATTCTGAGGAGGCATGATAAATTGGCGAAATGCCATATAAGGCAGGTGAAGTTGGTTTTATCGCTCCACCAGTCCGGCCAGTATCCTTCCCGTGGCTTCGTACGGTGTATGCCCGCATTCACCTTCCATTTTTTTTTCTCTCCTGTTCACCATTTTTTGTGAGTGTTGTTTTTGTTGTGTCGTTTCCTTTCGGACCAGCCGACCCGGATTGACTGATGTGCGCCGCAATAAACGCAACCCCCGATGAACTAATTCGCCCGTGTGTTTCTGTCATGTCCAACATGTCAAAGTTTGGCGTTTTTTTTTTTGATACGGACGGTGAGAGTGAAGAAAGAGGAAAGCTCCCCTCCCCAGCCTCGGTTGGAGCCATCTGGACATCTGGTGCGCTGACAAGCTGATTCCTTCATTAGTTGAACCACTGGCGAAAAGTTGTTCGAAGCGGCTACTCAACGCGCCGCAGCTCGACAATCGAAAGTGCAGACACTGGACGGGCACTGAAAAGTGATTTGGTGTAGGAACACCTGTTTTTTTTACATAATAGCCATCACGGGCAACCGCAGTTCCGCAGTCGTCTTTGTGAATGCAGCACGTGCTACCGCACGTTGATGCAAATTTAAATGTGACACCCATGTGAATCACGAGCAATTCGAGCTAAACCAGCAACAGCAGCAGCAGCAGCAGCCGTCGCCACTGGTGACGCCCCTTTCGCTTACCGCATGAGTTGATAGCGGGAGCAGATTGCACACCCCGGTGCCGAGAGTAGCAACCCTCGCTCGCTTGACATACACATATTTTGGTTCACAGCACCACTGATAAAGCACGAAGTGCGCGCATAGACAATAGCTGCAAAAAAAGCGTTCCCGTAAACAAGCCCGATACGAGCGCGGGCTGTGAGTGTGAAAGAGGAGGCTTTGGCGATAGCGATAAGATATACGATGCCGACCTGGACGAGTATTAGCGTACTGCACAGCACTAAAGCGAAACTAAACCACTACCAGCACGGATAGCTACGCCAAAAAAAAAAAAGCCTAGAGGCCTAAGAGACACTGGAGACAGCTATTTAGAAGACACAGAAAAACAAACCGCTAATAAACACCTCCTCACGAGTCGCCCTTCATTTGCGTTTCACTCACTGAAATGATTCAACAGCACTGCTGCTGCTGCTGCTGTTTTGGAGTCCGAGGAGTCTAACCTAAAAACAGACCGAAGCGAAACTCTGGCGATCGATTCACGTGTGGTAGGTAATTTGTGACGGCCAACTAAAAAGCGAGCACTGCGCTTTGTAGCTCGACCCTGTTCCCCCTCGCGCCTATCGTGCGAAACCTTGGCTGTTGGCAAAAACGTTACTCACACCTCACCTCGCTCTCCCTGCTCTGCCCTACCTTTCCTCTCGCACTTACTTATTTCTATCACGCGATCCGGAGGCATCCGTTCCGACCAGCACTAGCAGACGACACACTACGTCTGCGTGCGAATGGACAGTACTGGCACGACGCGAAAACCGTTCTACGGTCGGTTACTATCTAACGTGTGCGAGCGGGTTCGGCTAGTACACTATGATGTACACCCTTATCAACGCATCGCATCGGGGTTGCCGTGTGGTTGGTGACGCTCGCCACATACGACACGCAAACAAACGCTGGGCACCACCTTCGGGAGGTTTTGTTTTTCTTCAGGCTCATATCTGTTGCGTATTATGATGTCGCTCAAATTTCGAGTGCGACAAAAGTCGATCCCCATAACGACGGTACGGGCGAAAGAATCACTATCGACACCGGGGCCACACAAAAGCGGCGACCGCGATCGGTTGCAACATTCTTCCCACCGCGGGAACAAACGGATGGGATCGTGCTGGCGGTGGTGGGCCAACTTTCGAAATCACAATAAATCACGCTTTTCCGCGCGGCGACAACGATCCGTGGCATTCTTCGCCCGTCGGTGTTCGTCAACCCCGCACCGGCACTGCGTTTCCATTCGCTTTCCGCCGGTCGCTCTTTCGGAGCGCTTCGCGATGACGAATGTATGCTTTTAACCCCCTGCGCGACGGTAGTGGCCTTTTGCTAAAAGAAAAAAAAACGAAAAATGAGTTAGTGGAAAACTAATCATTAGTTCTGCCCGGGACATGCCCGGGCGGGCGTGTGCGTGATACTTACAGGCAAATCAGGCAGTTTGTGTTTTATTCGAAAACGGAGGTATAATTTCTCCCAAACGCTCGGGCTCCTCTCGCGTTGACTCATGGCAAACTAGATAGAGCAATGTGCGCTCTGCTTCCGAGCTGAAGTCGGTCTTCTTCACTCACCCACTCGCTCTCTCGCTCTCTCTCTCAATTTGACCTAAGGGTCGATCGATTGACATTTTCATCGGTTCGTTGCATCGCACACGGCACGGCGGTCTCTAACCCTTCTCCAGCGCACGATCAATACGGCAGCCAGCTTCTCCACCGTGCCATTATTCTTCCCCTGCCGAAAGGAGCGAAGCTTGGAGGCTTGACTAGCTTGTTTCAACTTTGCCGCCCTTATCAGCAGCAATTGCATTTCTGGTGCACTTTTTCTCTTTGCTGATCCTCTTCCCCTGTTGGGTGTGTGTGTGTTTGTATCAAAGCGGGGTTAAGTTACACACTTTGTCGTACTTAAATCATGTTCACGCTCACTCATTCTCTCTCTCTCTCTCCCCCCTGTGTAACCCTGTGCATTCATTTAAATTGCGCACACCACACCACACCTTCTACGTTTCCGCTTCTACAGAGAAACGAAGCCGAACGCGACGTTGACGGTGGGGGAGGAGAGACCCATCGCTGCACCGGCCGCCCTATTCGAATGCGCGGAAGCAACGCAAACACAATACAATAACGATTTGCCTTGCTTCTCGCTCGCCACACACCCCCAACCAGCACAGCTTCCTCCTTCCGGCCGTGGGTACAACACACACACAGATAGGCAGCCAGGCGAGCAAACACGCTAATAAGCTCGGCCACATTTGCGACAACCCGAATGACATATCGGGTGCCGAGTGGAGCCATGGCGACACATTCAAAACATCCAACCAACACACCAACTAACTCGTGCTGGTGTAGTATGTGTTTTGAAGCACCGGACATCTCCGGACACTACGGGGGCCCTTTAGCTTTAGCGGTTGTGTGGCCGTGTGAGTCGCGACTTATCGTAGCTACCCCTCTCTCCCCGTGTGTGCCATCAATCTTGAATCCATCCTACCCGGGCAGTCAGTCCATTGTCGCGCTGGGGCCGGCGGCGCTGGCATGATGATGACTGCATACCAAATCCGATCCGGCGTGCACTCGCGCTTTTTCGTGCCGCGAATCGAAACTGCAGCAATATATGCATGCCACGATCGTGAGTCATTTGCAGCATGCTCACACACTGGACCGCGTTTTAGAGCGGCTGTGTTTGCGTGTGTTTGTGTGATTGGCGATCGGGCTAAAGTCCAACTGGCGGCGGTTTTGGATTGGATCGGTCTAGCGGAACTGGTGTTTTATCCGATGCAACCCTACGGCAGCCTGTTGACATTCGGCCTGACAAGCGTTCATTTACGGCGTGCTTTGATAAGTACGGATTGAAGTAAACTTTGTGAGCGGTCGAGAGAACAGCGTTCTTTTACGTACGCGATCACGTTCGTGGTTGAATGTGATGAGTTACTCTCGGTTCTTGATTCATACAGAGAGTCGTTTCTTTGGCTAGAGCTGAACGAGTTCTTTCGAGAGTTGATTCTTTTCCATTTCTGTTCAATTCTTGGTGAATCTATCTCAGCCACATCTCTTTTCCTTTTGTCTCTGACATTCGACATTTGATTGATTTTTCGAGTTTTTTATTTTGCCAATTTGGGGGAATAATGTTTGATTTATTGTTCGACATTTTTCAAACAAATTAATTATTGTTTCCTTTTTGATTCATATCAACAGGCTTTGGTGGAAGCTAAGCGAGAGTCCTGTTGCTTCGGAAAGTCGATTATTTGTCGTTCATGTTCAATTCTTGATGAATCTTTCTCAGCAACAGCTCTTTTCCATTTGTCTCTGAAAGTCGTTAATTGTATTATTTTTGAGAATCTTTCAGATTTATTATTCGACATGTTTGGAACAAATCATTCATTGATTTCTTGTTGATTTATACATTGAGAGTCAACTATTGATTTAAAGCACAGCGAGTCCTTTTTAGAGAATCGACTATTTTCGTTCATGTTTGAATGTTCGTGAATCTTTTACAGCAACAACTCTTTCCGATCTCATCTCTGAGATTTGATTGATTTTAAATATGTTTTAGTTTTGCAAATCAACGAGACTTATTTTGGAATTATTATTTGATTTTTTTGAGCAAATTACATTGTGAATGTATTTTGAATGAGAAGCTTACACTGGAATATAGACCCAGATGGGATGTTTAGATTTATCAGAAACCTTGATACTTATTTAGTGATTCCTAAAAAAATCCTCCAAAGAAGTATCGTTTCTTACGACAAAATAACAAATCGTATTAGACTCTTTGACTCTTGTCATTAGACTCTTCGACTAACTTTCATCAGAACTTTTTTGCTCCCATAAAAAAATAAGAAAACGATAAAATAGTTTCATTTACATTCGAATTGTAAATTGTCACCCCATTTAGGGAGGAAAAGAAACTCTCGAAAGGTGTTTTCGCTTGTTACAACTTCGCTAGAAAGGTGATCCTCATCTAATCAACACCGCAACTGGTCGCAATTCAATCGAAACGCTTATAGTCGTTAATTAGAATTAATCGTTCGGTGGGACCACTTTGATGTAGTACACTGTGATCCAGTGGAAAGAGACAAATTAGCCGTTTTCCAATGAAATAAGAAAGATGAAAAAAAACAACAACAATCAGCCCTATTGCACCGGTTATCCGGCCCTGAGCGGGGGATAGCCCTGTTTTGCAATTAAGTGAGCGATTTATCACTCTAAACAACACTGTTTGGATCGTTCGCGCCATACCACTCCCTCCCTCTCCCTCTCACTCTCTCTCTTTCCCCTCACTTTGACGCCGTGGAGATGCACGACGATCGATCGACACCACAGGCAAGCGCCAGAGCCCTGGGCCGCTCGGCAGACCACCTCGAGAAAAACCATCCCACTGTAGCAGCAGGTGGCGCAAGGAGAAAAGAGGGTCGCGATCGACCGCAGAAAAAGGGTCCAACGTCCATTGCAATGCAACCCACGCCGATACGCCCTGGCGCCGTGAGCTGGACTCTTTCTCTCTCGCTAAGGACTGGACTGCATCCAACCGTTTGGAGGCTTGCATAATTTCTCTCCGGAAGAAACCCATGCCCTGGGCTCACGTCGTCGCGACAATCTGATTATGATTGTGCATGCATCCATCCACCATAAAAGGTGGACGACCGGGTCTCCCTTTCTCTCTTACTCTCGCTCCCTTTTTGCTTCTTTGCTGCTACTGTTTGTGGCTCGCGTCGCACTTAATCGCTTAATGCGCACACGTCGTCGGACGTCCCATTATAACGTGTTGCGAAAAAAAGAAAAATCGAAGAAGAAAAGAAACGGACCCTGTCGGAGGTGACAAGAGGGTAGTGATTTTCACGCGCGCCCGAGCATAATTAGAGTGTCATTTACTTAGCATAAAACGCGCTCAAAGCGAAGAGCGGGTGCAAAGATGTCCATTAAGACCGTGCACCCCTCCCCTCGACTCCGTTCCTCAGGGTTCGTTTCGTTCGCGACGTGTTGTTGTTGTTGTTGCTGCCGCTGCTGCGGTGCCATTATCTCCTCTTGCGACACACGACGCACCATTTTTCGGGTCTGTCCAAATTGCAACACCCGGGTCGGTGAGTTTCAACTTTTTTTGTTTTCATCAAAAATCTAGCCATTTCCGGGGCCGTGGACGCACGCACACGCAGCGTCAACGGAAGTAGATGCGTAAACAACGTGAAACCGATGGGGAATCGGAGATGGTCTCGGTCAAGCGGTGGGCTACTGAAGGGCTTCCCATTTACGCGTGCACGCGTCACGGTAGACGCGGTAGCGACCCAGCGAGACACGTGATCGTGGCGGTAAAGAATGCTGACAACCAAACGCGCGACGACGGCGACGATACATTCTCGATGGCAGCCGCGTGATATTGCACACCCGAACGACCCGATCCGTCACCGTGTCTCCGTGTTATGCTCTTGAGTACGCCTTGCTCGCTAATTCGTTTGCTCGTCCAGCATCGATCGGTAGCTTCCAAGGTTGACAATCCTACGGAACACGATAAAGCGGAAGCGGTTAGCAAATAAGATAAACAATTTTATGCTTCCAATGTTGCCCTTACCGCCGGGTCGGGAGGGAAACAGCCGTGATTATGCAATCGGTTACTCACTCCAAAACGGCTACTCAAGCGCGTTCGGTGGGAATGGTCAGTGCGAGTGCGAGTTTGTACAGCGCCATTATCAGTGCGCTTCTTTCCCGAGAGAAGTCATGCGATATGGACGACCGGGAAGGTAGCAATCGACCGATCGTGCACCAGGAAACACAAACAAGACCTGCGGTACCCGGTAAACCCCAACACACCCAACGTTTCGATATAATAAATATGAGCCGGACAGAAGAAGAAGACGCCGTCGGTGCAACAACTACGTAAGACACACAAATCATCTGATAAGCGATCGCTCTTGAAAACACGGCACCACAAACGAAGCTACTTCCTCCCAGACGCTCTCGATGCGCACCGGGCGCTGGTGGGTTCAAGCGCGATAAAACCCTTTCTCAAGTGGATGAAACACGATGCCGTGCCTATCGTCGTATCGTATTGATGTACAAATATTTGATCCGGGGTCGCAGACGCAGTGCCGAGTACGCTTAGTGGGAAAATTGATATAAGTTTAATGGGAAAAATTGATAATGGAAGGAAATGCTACTTTGGGGTGTGGTATGAAGAAACGGTTCGTACGGTCTTCGTGGCGATCAAGCTGACCACAACAAAACTGAACGTCAGCTCGAGGGCCTTTCGGGTTTTGAACTGCTAGTTGATAGACCACGATGATATTTTCAAGATTTGACTCATTTTTATGTGCAGCACAATGATAATTTGTTTCTGAGATAAGCAACGATTTGTGAGCTGTGGCCAAATACGAAAATAAAGTTCTTGACGCATGGAAACTTCAGAATTAGGTGGTCTCAATTCTTTCTCCCAGTCATTAGACATTATTTTTAGCTTATTTGGCAAGCTAGTTCGACATGTTCACTTTTGATTAGTGGCTATTTTATTTTGAAATAATATAAAGTTAAAGAAACAATTATGAAAATAAACAAAATAGCTTGACATTGAACCAGACAAATACTTCTGTCAGATTATCTCCAAGCAACCAAACCAACCAACCGAATCAATCGCAGCAGTCCACTTGTTGCCAAATAACCCGTCAATCTCCTCTCAGTAAATCAATTAGGCTCGTTTTTTTTTGCTTTCCTGCACCCGATTGAAAGCATTCAGATTAAATCGCTTGCGTGACGGAGCCCAAAAAAGAAATTAAAATCCCATGTTTAGTGCACGTGCACGTAAAGCGAGCGGATTTGAAGCAGATGGCTCCACCGGCTGGCGACAGTTCGGATGCTGCCCCCCGGAGCATTCAATCATCAATCAAGCGCCGCGCAGCGAAGGACGACGACATCTTGGCGCGCCGCCATCGGTTCCGATGCTCAATCGGTAGCTCGTGAACAGGGGGCATAATTTCGACGTGTGCGCTCGCCACGAACTAAACTGGACGGGAGCAAAAGCAGTAGGCTATGGGGAGGGTTTTTTTTTTACTAATTACAGGCATCGCGATATGCGCGATTTATAGCCGGCTGACCGGGTGACCTTGTTTACCGCTCTGCGTACGGAACACGGACCCGAGCAGAGAGTTCCCGCCCGGGAAGTGGTGAGCGGTGGTGGGCGTATGCGTGAAGAGTCTCCGCGCAAATCTGGACAGCGCGAACGACGCCGAACCCGGACGCAGCCCGGTAGCGCGCAGGGAACGAACGTGCCGGTATACGCAGAATTGGCAGCCCACTTGGTCGCTGGGTCGCGCGTGTGTAAAAATTGAGATCACGACCAAACCGCAGCAGCTCCAGCGCTGGATGTCTCGCGGCGGGGTAGAAGGATCGCTAGTGGGCATCGCAACAATTCAACAGGTTTTTTCACCGCTCTGACGGCGGCGGCGGCGGCAGCGCAGCGCATAAGTACTGGGAGGAGAGCGTATTCTTCTCACCCCTTCCCTCCCTTATTCGAAGGCTTGTGCGTCTTCTCGCCGCCGCGTTTGGTGTGGCGGCGAAGAACCCGGAGTTGGCCCTCCACAAAGATACTGCACACGAGGAGATCGATCGCTGTTTCGAATGCTGCTGCTAATGCTATCCCACTCAGACCCGCAATATGTGCATCGTTTGCTCTCATTCGTGACCGCCAGTGCATTCGCGGGACGGTGTCATGTGTGTGTGTGTTTGTGTTATTTTTTGTTGTCTCGTGCGCTTCTAGCTAGCTGACTAGGTGGGGAGGGATTGCCGACCTGTACAGCTGTGTTGATGGAATGATTCATATGATTCTAAATGTTCGATTTTCAGCCCTTTCGGGCGTACTATCGCGCTAGTTGCGGTGACTTTTCGAAGGTAAGCGATGTAAATTTTACATCGCCCGCAGCCTACTTACCGAAAAAATCCTCCCATCGTTCCGAGCCGTCCGATTCGACGTCCATGGTTAGTGGAACACCTTCTGCCCCGCGATTGAGCTAGTACGGGAGCGTAACGTTGAGAATGTGTGTGCTTGAACGTGCTGTTGCTGCCTGCCTTGGCCGCGGTACGATATCTTCCGTCACGGCGGGTTTGCTGATTTCCGTAGCAAATTTCATTTAGAGAGACACTTTCAATCAGAACACTAACACGCACCGCACACAGCTGGGGGTGAAACGCACTTGAACATGCCCACGCACTTACACACAAATGCACATACACTCACGGGCGCGCGCGCGCGCACACACACGTACTGGCTCAAACTGGCCAAGGAACCAGAATTAGACTGGGCTTTCTTGACTGGAGAAAAGGAACTAGACGCTGGAACGCGGAACCGGTGATCTTTCGCAACAACACTTCCACTTTGCCCTTTTTGCGATTGCGCGATGGCGATTCACGGTAATGACGGTGCACACTGGAAAATTCCGATGCCTAATCTACTCACGCACGCACGAACGCACACACGCAAGGTGTGTTAGATGTTTAAAATGAGTTTTATCAATTACAGACTCGTTTCTACGTTGCTACAAAGCGCGAACTTGTAATGAATAATCTTTGCCTTCATTAACTACCACAGCGAGCGCAGCGAACACAACCTCCTTCTTCGAGTTTTTGTGTTTGTTTGGTTTGCGGAACATAGCAAACATCCCCAGTGAGCGAACGATCACCAGCAGTGCGGGATATTTGAGTAATTTGTCAGTGTAAGTGAGGTAGAGAATACGGATTGTTCGACGGTCAAATGGAAGTGCTAATATCACCACCACAGTGAAGAGCGCAAGTGACGTAATTTTTTTTTAGAAATAAAAGGCAAACCACAAGGGTTTTACAGGGTTTCGAGTCATATAAGGGAGTAATGGAATCGGTAGAGAGAATGTGTCAACCGGTAGAGAGAAT
>KI915044.1:2340408-2368225 GCA_000473445.2 Anopheles farauti
TACATGGCTGCAACATTCTCTCTACCGGTTGACACATTCTCTCTACCGATTCCATTACTCCCTTATATGACTCGAAACCCTGTATTTTTGTCGGTTGCATCTACTTATCCTACCCAATAGAGGTATAAAAGGCAAGCTGGAATAAGATGCAACACATTTAAAAAAGTTCAAGAAAAGGAATCGCTTCACAATGCAAACGCAATGTTTTAGCATTGCTGCAGTGAATATTATGCAACATATATGATATCATATAATCACAACAAACACAAATAAAAGCACCTGCGTTTCCATAAAAATACAAAACGATATCTTCTTTTCTAGAAGCTGATAGCTAATATTCAATCTGACATATTTTATAAACCTGATTCAGAAAACTTAGAAATAGGCCTGCGGCTGAAAAGCTGGTATTTTATAACTATCAATAATCATAGAATCATAGGTCGCGAGCATCAACATATGAAAAACTAAGGTATCAATATTGAAGGATAAGAAAGTAATTATTTCTCTTATTTCGACACAGATCAACACACTCTACAAAAAAAAAACAAATTTATTTTATTTGGAAGGCACTGTATTATTTGTCATCCGTTGCAGCCCTGACGTGAAGCTTATGTTCGTTGACGTAGCCCTGACATGTAGTTTGTTTACCCGCCAATAGAGATGCCAAAACACCTTCCTGTTTGTTGTCACCTGCCTGCCGGCTGCCTGGTAGGAATATTTTCCCACGGTAAGTTTGGATCTTTTAAAATATACTTAAATCATTAAGCCGTCCCCTTCTCCGTGATGACTTTAGTAAAAGGTTTGATTCAAAGTTGAGCAAGTGCATTGAGATGCTTACGTTGTTCCTTGGACGGATGACAAAAACATGATACTGACGATGAGGGACGATGAAGATTGTATGTGTGTATCCAATATAACTTAAATAAAACTAAATCATGCATTTTCTTTCTTGTTGCAGGGTCAAGTTAAAGATGTTTCCAGATAGCTTCTGTAAACATTGATCTACTGTATGGTGAATCGGGTATGACACTCGCGCCGTAGCATCACGTAAGACGCTGCTCATATGGACACTACGACGAGTTGCTTCATGTCACACGATCAAGCAGTGCATCTTCTGTAGAAGAATTATTTTTTCCAGTCATCAGTTCTATGCGATTTTTCACCAGGTCAGACATAGCTGTAGAAACTCATCAGCATCGAATAATAGCAAGACTGTGATTATGAATAATTATGCTTCGGTTAGCACCAATCGAGAAACTTCAATTCATAACACTCCTGACCGAGCTACTCTCTAGTTCAGGTTATAGTAGGCTGTTCTTTTGTTCTATCACTCGCATTCTGGTAGCGAATTCTGTTCATATGAACTTTACACCTTTGTTCCAAATGTTCCTAAAAAGGCATACTTTGTTTTAGTCCATTCATGCTTTATAATTTTTGTGACTGTATGTAAGAAGATTTGCATCTCATATTTATAGCTTCCTGTTGCTTGATGGATCTTCCATTTCTATAGCACGACAGTAGAAAATAGAACTGAAAAACAATAAGGCTAAGATAAGAAGCACAGGGGACGGTTGGTGTCATCTAGAACATGGAATATGTGTTGGAAACTTACCATTACCTTTCTGAAAAAATAGTGGCCAACGATTTTTTTCGAATTGAACGAAACTCAGTAAATAGTCGCGTAAAAACGGTCCTTTACATCAGTATTCGTTCCGGTTGGGAACGTATTTATTACATCGTTTTTGTTTTGTGTGTGTGTGTGTGTTGTTTGTTGTTTGGTTAACAAGATACCACGGGTCACCGCATGAGCTCCGCACATTAATATTGTTTTATTCATAATAGATGTATTCGTTCGGCTGGCAAGGCCACATGCACACATGCAGTTTCTAGTTCGAGTTTTTTTTATTGTTAATCTATTAAAATACAATTCAAACACTCTGCCCTCGGTGCCCCCACCCGCACCACCTGTGATACTTGCACGGTGGCCAATTATGGTGAATATGGTTTGTCGTGCCGGGACCCGGTTAAAATCGCTTCAATTTCTGTAGGCATTTCTTGCGCACATTCTCGTCCGCGCCCTTCTCGCTAGCTCTCTGCTTCCATATCAAACACGCAGCGTTTAGTCATATTTAATCGCTATATCATCATCACAGCTAGTCATGTGTATTGAGAAAGGCAATTTAAAACTGCGGAAAACACGGACGTACACGTACACGGACATTCACAAACACTTACTTGTCGATCGATCGATGGTGGAAATGTAAAAGACGGGACCAGAGGTAACCGAACGCAATTCATCAACTCGTGCATCGTTGCATCGATAACGACAATCGAAACTACATCAAAGAAAAGGACAACGAGACACACAAAGAGACTAAGAGTGTAGAAACACGGAAGGAGCATTTTGCGTCTCCGAATGACTTTGACTGTTTGCATGCATGTTAGTCACGCGGGAACGGTCGGACAGGCGGGTGGTGTGGTTACAGGGAACAAAACAGATCCGCGAAGAAGTGCTGTAACTGGATGCGTGCTGTACGCTCCACCGTCCACCATCTCCAGTTGGTAAAGAAAAAGGAAACGGTTGCATTATTCAAGCCTCGCGTCCACATGTTCGTGCCTCCACCGAAACTGAGCTCTCTATTGTTCCCATGGAATCGTAATGGTTTTGCTAATGAAGGTCGCACACCCATAGGACTGTTCTGTCCTGCGTCTGACCTCTACTGGACTGTCCACTACCGGCCACTAGACGGAACGTTTGGTTGCTGTTTGTTTGTGCACTGGCTTTCCCGCCCACTTGGTTTAATATTAGTTGCAGTTTTCTGCATCACAATCACACGCCACCGTAGTTGCAATATCTATTAGTTGCGGTTTAACAATCACGTGATACTTGACGGTACTACAGCGGGTAAACGCGCGTTTCCAGCGCACCTAGGTATATGCATCCATCAACATGTATAGTTTAGTGTATATGCATGCAGAGTTCGTATGTACAAAAACACACGCTCGTTTATATTGTGTATATACTTTAAAATAGTTGTTTTTTCATATATATTTTCTTTGCTCATTATTCCTTCTCCTCTGTGGTCTGTTGATCTCGACGGCGCTAGCTACTCAAGTACGACGGTACGAATCCTTTTTCGGTGCAAGTCTTTACGGTTCATGCGTGTTCATGTAAATAACGACTACTACATCGGTGGTAGCTACCATACTTCACCTTCGTCGTCCGGGACGCAAATCACGTTTTGTATAGTTTATTGTATCGAACTTGATCGCTCTAGTATTGGTTTGGGATACTCAATTTCCGACAAAAGACTAACTTATCCCTTGCTTGTTTTTAAAATGTCAACACTGCACGGTGTAATTATGTGTAACTCCATGCGTCGTAGCATGCCTTGTCGGCGAACATTTCAGTCGGGTGCAGTTTTGCTGTTGCTTTTTATCTCTTTCTCTCCCTACGACTTTCGCTTCTAGAGCGAGAGCATGGTTTGCTGTGCTAGCTATGATTATGTTACATCGAATGGATAATTCACAGTTAATATGTTCCAGACAGTCACGGTTACACATCGAGTCTACGGGCTAGTTTACTGTGCCACGGCGCCCACGTTCGGGACGACGGCATTTCCAAAATAGGATTATGATAATTGTTCATTTATTTGCTTGGCTCAGTTGCGCATTCGTTCCCTGATTTACGGCCGATGGACAGGACGCCTGACTTGTGCGATCGTTTTGCAGCGTCAGCGTTTGTTTGCGTTTCTTTAAATAGTATTTTCTCGCCCATGCTCATGCTGATAAGTTACAATTCGGGCAAGAGGAACGAGTGGCCAACGGCAGCCACATTAAGTAGAGTAGCACATTTATAGTGTAATTTAACATTTATAGTGGGCTAGTGTAGTAAAAAACAAAAATCATACAGCTGTTGGGTGGCAGCAAAAGTTCTCACACTTGTCGGGGCAACCAATGGATTGGGTGAGCTTATCAGAAACCAGAATGAAATGAATATTGCACAGAGGAAGATGATGGAAATAATGTTAAGTAATACCAAAAATAATCTTTCTCTTACTGATAAACGTAAATATTTTGTTTTTCACCTTCTTTACTAGAAATTGTTTGGCGAATATTCCTTGGTGTTCGTTCGATGTGTTCGCAGTACGTTTCCGACTGACCGCCCTTCCTATCGACGTGTCCTACCGGCGGATAATCGAATCGTTTCGTCTGGCGTACCGCCGCAAATACGGCACAATGGCTACCGCTTTGCCACCGCCGATTGTCGTTATCCTCGGTTCGACCGGGACCGGCAAGACGAAGCTGTCGCTGGAGCTAGCGGCACGGTACGGTGGTGAGGTGATCAGTGCCGACTCGATGCAGGTTTACAAAGGGCTAGACATCGTGACGGCGAAGGCAACGCGGGAGGAGCAACAGCGGGTGGTCCATCATCTGCTGGATGTAGCGACACCGGATCAAGCCTTCACCGTAACCCACTTCCGTGAGCGAGCACTGCCCATTATCGAGTCGCTACTAGCCGCCAACCGTATGCCGATCGTCGTGGGTGGTACAAACTACTACATCGAGAGCATCCTGTGGCAGGTGCTGCTGGGTGAGGGTGTGCGTCGGGAGCGTGTCCGGCCACGTAGCGTCTCCGAGCAGGAACCGACGGAAGCGTCTAGCGCGCCCAAACAACCGAAGCTGCTCGATCCGGACGAGGAGTTGGAGCGATTGGTACAGGAACTGCCGGACATGGAGTCAGTCGATGTGCTCGAGGCGTACGAATCGGAGCTACTACATCGCATCCTGCAGCGTGTTGATCCTGCGACCGCCGAACGGTTGCATCCAAACAACAAGCGCAAGATTCTCCGCGCGCTCGAAGTGTACGTGGAGTCTGGTGGCCAGCGTACGATGAGCCAGGGTCTGGCCGAACAGCGTGCCGTGCCGGGGGCGTGCAGTTTGGGAGGACCTCTGCGCTACCGGAACGTTGTTTTGCTGTGGTTGCGCTGTGATCAGGACGTGCTTAACCGCCGGCTGGACGCGAGAGTCGACAGTATGGTGGCGCAAGGTCTGCTGCCAGAAATACGCACCTTCTACGAAGAGTATGTGAAGCCGTACGACAACCGTGAGTACCACCGGGGCATCCTGCAGAGCATCGGGTTCAAGGAGTTCGTCAAGTACTTGGACCAGTACGGTCCGGAGCAGGATTGTGCGCTACTCAAGTATGGCACCGATGGCGGCACCAACGCAGAGAAACCGGCGGGACTCGACCTATTGAACGACTGTCTAGACTACCTGAAGCTGGTGACACGCCGTTACGCTCGCCGTCAGTTACAGTGGATCCGGAATCGGTTCCTGTGCGACACCGGCCGGGAGGTACCACCGATCTATGCCCTCGACACAACCGACGTGGAACGGTGGACCGTGAATGTGTCCGAAACGGCGGTGGCGATCGTTGAGGCGATGCGGGATGGAAAACCGGCCCCGGTTGCCTGTGTGCCGCGTGTTGTACCTGAGAGTGGCCGCCAGGAGGACAGAACGTTCCGGTGCGAAACGTGTCAGCGCGTGTTTATCGGCGACCATCAGTGGCAGATACACGTACGCTCGAACAAGCACCGGAAAGTGAAGGCGAAGAAGAAGGCAGCGGGAGAGGGAACTTATGAAATGAAAGAGGGGATGAAATATGATCGGAATCTGGATAAGGATTGAAATGCGTTCGAGGAGTTGTTGAGTTTTTTTCCGAAAATATCATTTTGTTGTAACGCTGATTACCTACTTTTCGATCGAAACTTTTTCGGAACGCTCTAGAAAAGAAAAAAACTAAAATGTACAATTCGAAGAAAACAGCACTAATAAGCTTTCCTAGTGCTAGTGTCTTTTTACAAAAAGACAAACACAAGATAAGTGATGATTGCTGAAAACAAATCATATGCCAAATGCTATAAATAGAGTAAAGTATAGTGAAGTAAAAATGTATATATAATAATAAGAGGACAAGCTGTAGAGTGCAACGACGCGATGTTAGAGAATGATTGGAGTATAGTTTTTAAAACGAATAAAAGGTGATTAAAGCGTTGTGCAAGTGAAGTACTTAGTGGAGAGCTTTGTAATTCAGCTCCGATCCGGAAATGGGTGAGAAATCTTGGGTGAGAGAACGACCCGATTCATTATGTATGGTACCAAAGCTCGTGCAGGAGAGATGAAATGGGAAAAATGTAGTGTGCCATGATTTTTAAGGTGTATGAAACGTGAAACACGCTAGAACTATCGGCGATTTGCGATTTGGCGAATGTGATAGGCTTTTTTTAAAGGATATTTTCTCGCTTCGTTGTTCCTATTGTCGTGGTTTAGGTTGTTTTTTTTTTCATTCCCAGTAGCGGATTAAATCCCTAAACGTTTACAAGTTTTTTTTGCAAAAGAAGGATGCATGATAAATTAATCAAGTTCGAAAGGAGCTTCGAAGGGCAAATGAGTGTGTTAAGAGCATTATGGCTGGGATATCGGCACACGGAAAGGATAATAATAGTTCCTTTCTTGAGTATCGTACGACCGTGGGAACGATCCAGCTGGTCAGTCTCCGGTCGGGTCGGGTTGAGCCCATATCCCAGATTTCTGATCTCATTTCAGTTGGCTCACGGTCTGCCGGCATTAAGTAAACCGCAGATGGGCTCGTTCACACACACACGCGTGCACTTCCGTACCCTTTTTTCCGTAAAACTAAGTCATTCAACCGTAAGTAAATGCGAACACGGGCACACCGCAAAACCACGGTAATACGAAACGACGCCGCGAACGAACGAACTGGCATTCGCTTAAATTAATCGACCCGCGCAGCACGCACCCGTTTTACGGGCGAGACGGTCGCGATTCGATTAATTTAGCTACGTTTCCGATCATAACTCGTGACAGTCGCGCTTGCCCCAGTGGCCGTGGCAGTTGCCGGAGCGCTGCGGGCTCGTGTACGAGTACATGTTGTAGCCGGGTATGATGTGGACGCGCACGTCCGCCGTCGGTCGGTTGCCGTCCGCCCGTTGCCGTCTCGACACCGCCACCGTCGTCTTGCAGCAGCAGTAGTTGAACAGGCTGATGTAGGCGCTGCGGAAGTGGCGGTTCGTGAGGCAGTAGATGACGTTGTGAAAGCACGACTTCGACAGCCCTATCCAGACGGTCGTGTAGAAGACGCGATTCGACACCAACCGGGCCGTGCCGTAGGCGAAGATGACACAGAACGGCAGCCAGAAGACGACGAAGATCAGGAAGCTGTAGAAGTTGGTACGGGCAAGCGACAGATCCCAGGTGTAGGCGAGACTTGGCTTGAAGTTCGGCAGCGCCATCGTACGCTTCACGTCCACGATGATGCGGATGTGGGTGACGAAGGTGAGGAGCAGCGGTAGCAGCACGATCAGACCCACCACACCCGCCTCCTGCGGGATGGACTGCTGCACGCGCCACTTGCAGTAGTCGAACCGAATGTCGTACGCGAACTGCATGCCGGACGAGATACAGGCCACGGCCCAGATTAGCAGCAGGATCGCCGTCGTGTTGGTCTTGTTGAACCAACCGCGCTCGTTTTGGAACGTACACAGCCGCAGGTAGTTCTCAACCGCCATCATCTGCACAGGTGGGAAGGATACCGAGGGGAATGTGGAGTGAGAGAAAATAAAGTCATTAGTGTGTAGCCGTTTGTTGATGCGGGGCACGTTTTCTTCATCACGGCGGGTGGAGTGAAAAAGGAGAAGACGCTTTGCGGCTGATTGAAATGGAAAACACACACAACACACACACACACAGACGGAAAAACACCGAACGAAGCAAACATCGATACGACGATAGCAACACACACAAACATCGAAGCAGGCAGGTTCGTGTGCTCTGACAACTTCCGACCATTTTCTTAACTTTCCGGCGAGCACACTGGACAGGCGATGAATTACTTTTACCTGCAAGCGACCTTGGCTTTCGTGTGCTAAAATTCATTCCAGCCTTGCCCTGGTTTGGCGGAGGCGGAGCGATAGATCCTTCCGCTTGGTTCAAACTTCTAATTTGCTACCACTATTTACTGTACCCCTCTCAGGGTCCCACTAACCTAATTTTGGTGGTTAGGGTGAATTTCATTATTTGTTACTTGGTTTGCGGCAGAATGGTGTAGTTGAACAGAATCATGCCTGCTTGGTGTGGGGTAATTTTGGTAGTAGCACGGCCGGAAACGCTATATCGGATACCTGAAAATTGAATGATTTTTTGTTTGTTTTTGTTTCGATGAGTGTGTTTCTTTTTTCCATTTCTTTCTATTAATCTTTTTATAAACGAGCGTCGATAGTCAGTACTTTCGAGCTCAGTAGGCTTTTAGAAAAAGCCTTGAAACTAATCATACGAACCATTCAGTAAAATCTTTAAATCATTTATTTTTCTATTTTAGAGCCACGAATTTAGAGATCCCACATGGACAAAGTATCGAATATTTTGTTTATGCAGCTCCGTACCCTCATTTCAAATGGAATTATGGATATGAATTATGAATGTTAACCTGCTGCCCAAGAGCTACTGAAATTCTTCCACTATCCCTGGGGACGGACATTCGGGCTAGGAGTTGCTAATGAAGCAACAAAATCATCCACACATAATCTATCCTATCATGGTTAAAATCCATCGCAAAAACAATGCATCATTCCATTTTACGGTGTTTGATTTGGCGTTTGAGGCGATGTAATTGAAATCTGAATGGATAAAGTTGGCTAAAGTACATTCAGATAGATGGGCAGGCAAGAAAGCAGAATTAATCGATAAAAAGGTTAGATCAAAATAGCGCAAATCAGAACTACAAGTAACTACAAGCATCATAGCAAGTACCGCGAACACAACAAGAAGTTTGTCTGTCAAGGTTGGGATTTTTTGGATCTATTATCTAATTTTATACTCATTTTCTATTTTGTTTATTTTAAAACCGCGAAAGCAGACAGATGAAAAGAAGCCAAAGTTCTTATTGAGGCGATGTGGTAGGTAACTTTCAGAAAAGCAAAAATCAAGGAGTGGGTTGACATTGCATTTAAAACCGTTGCCAAGTAACGAAATTACTTCAAAGCACTTCATGCATCCGTGTCAAATGGCAATATCCTCAACGAGAATTGTTTATTAAACTGACAGTTACACTATGAACTAAGCGTTGGTGTTAAATCATTCCATAGTATGTAGAATGGACTATGAAGTTGAGGAAAGCCATAAAAAGCATACGGAGACTAGAGTTTTCTTAGTTATCAGAACCATGAAGGTTGTTGAAAGTTTTAGAAAATTCCAGTTTCCTGACTGGACTGGTGACTGGAGTTGAATTTAAAACAAATTTGTTTCGCGAAATTAAAGGCAGCCTTGGAAATTTTCTTGACATATTCGTTCTTGACATTTCTTTATGTTTCAACAATTAAATAAACAAAAAACTTTAATTAAACAAAAAAAGCATCGAATTAAAACAAAAACAAAAGAAAATAAAAAAAAATGTAAAGCCTTTGAGATTAAATTTGTGTGATTCAAAATGTACAGCATTTGAGCTAAAATTTTAAAATAACCTAGTGTAAAATAATTTGTTTCACAAAGTTAAAGCGCATGTTTTGAACACCCATCAGCCTAATTCCACAGTATGCTTTGTTAAAACCATTGAAATCACTAAACTAATGCTATTAACATATCAAAGGCCACTAATGTATAAAACTAAATTGCTTTAAAAAAGAAAATATATTTAACACAGGGATTTATTTGCCATGCCAGCATAGATTGGGTTTTCTCAGTACATTACTACTAAAAATAGGTTGTTTTTTTATTTATCTTAAATTAGATAAAAAATCACCATTGATTTTTTCATATAATAAACGTGCTAGTAACGCTAAGACAGATGGTAGAAGCGTTTAGCAGCATGTTAAGCCACCTTACGGCAAGTAACGAGACAAGTGTGAATATCTCTGGCACACAACGCAGAAGCACAAGCACACACACAAATCGACAGTAACAATAACAACACAGCAACGACACGACAGAAACTGTAAAATCGCGTTATCAATCATACTTACGGCTAATGTTAAAATGCTAACCAAAAACGAGCAAGCAGCTAAGAACCAGTGAAATTTGCATACTTCTGCATCGGCATTATCGATGCCAGCCAGCAGGACGATGGTTGACGCTGGCATCACTACACTAGTGATAAGTAAATCTGCGAGCGCTATGTTCACTATGAATGCATTGCCTGTAAGTAGTATTGGTAATGTGGTTGCAAACCGGGTTGGTCTCTATTGTACGATACGAGCGGGTAAGAAGAAGGGTCAAATGGCAAAAGCATGCAAAACAAAAGCTCTATTTTCTCAGTGAACGAAGTTTGTTTCAGACGATGTTTCAGACCATAGACAAATAAAGTACTTAAAGTAGGTAAAAAAAATGTATAGTTTTATGACAAAAACGAAAAAAACTCCAAAACTGATAACTAAATTTAGCCGTACGAGTAGAAGAGCTAGCTTGAAAGGAGATGTATAGATTAGACGGAAACTATCAAACGTTCTGCACTATGGAGCTATGGAGCAAAAAATGTTTCTAAGAAAATCAAATATTGAACGTGTTCTACGTGATCAAAACATAGCTCGAGAACTTCGAAACACGACTACCTCAATGCCGTGAAACTAGTTTTTACTATTGGCATTGATGATATTAAGTGCAGCAGAAAGATACCAGCAACTGTTTGAACTATTTCCGCTCTGCTATCGACAGGTTTTTGCCTGTCGAAATGGCAACGACAGAATCTAATACGGCTTTATCCGTTGAAAATTTGAAGTGCAAAGAATGAAAGCATACCACAAAAAGGAGGTATGTGGAGATAGATAGAGAAAGAAAGAGAGAGATAGTGATAGAGAGAACAATCTTTGCTACGATATGTTAGCGACAGTGCGACAGAATGAAACGCTAGCTCAAATGGTAGAGACCTAAAGTAACAATAAAACAATGTAAAAAAGAGACCAAAAGTGTGTAAAAGACGAGCACGTAAAAACGACGAACGACTTGCGCGAACTGTTTTTTCTTCCACCGGTAAAAGAGTGCCAAAAGCTCGGCAGTTTGGGAAGCGAAATCACGTTTAACGTGCACCGTTTTTCTCCCCCTAGCGTTGTTCGCACGAAATCTCGCCCGACGTGCGCTTCGGTGGCGGAATTCAGGCAGAGGATTTTGGCGATGGTTTGCTAGCCGCGAGTGGTTGTTAGAGTTGCACTTGTGGCACGGGAAAGTTCTGAAGTGTTTTCAGTGCGCGGAGGAAAATTCAAGTAAAATCCTTTTTCGGAAATCATTTGCTGAATCTGTGTTTTCATTTCAGGTGATAGTTTCATTTTTGTATGTTAAATTAAGTTTGTTTGACTTTGTTACAAAAAAAACATAATAATCAATCACTTTCTAAACTTTTGGGGAAAATACACGAAACAGAAAATGTCCCTTTTCAAACATATTGAGGTACGGAACGAGCATTATTAACTGATAGTAAATTAACTTTTGTCAACTGACATTAACAGCTTAAGACTTTAAAGTCTATTATAGACCAACAAAATGTATTTTAAATTATAGAAAACCATCACGACTAAATATAAGTGAAATATGATCTTAAATGTATGCGCAAGTGCTACTCAACCCAACCCACCAATACTTCACCAGTGAAAAAAAACCTTTCCCGAATGTGTCCCAATCGTTGCCGCTCACCACCAACACCCAACTATTCCTCTGACCATTTCCACATCGTACCAAGAAGCTCGCACTCGATTTGCCCCGTACTAATCGGAGCAAAAGTAATAACCTAATTGAAAATCATGGCAGGAGAATGAGGAACGAAACGAAAAAAAAGGAAAAACATAAACATCCCATACCTGCTTTCTTGAGATGGTCCTCAATCATAACGGACGATATCATGAAGACGTTGCCGATGCTACCGACGACGGAAAGGCAGGCGAGGAGCAGTAACCGGGCGAGACGGGGCCATTCGGTGGAGAGCGTGACGGGGGAAACCTGTCCACCGCCCGTCCCATTGTCCCCCGTGCCGGTTGCCGCGTGGTGCAGATGTTGCTGTTGTGTTTGTTGTTGCTGGTGTTGTTGGTGCTGGTGCTGCTGTTGCTGCTGCAGCTGCTGAGAGCGGGAGGAGAGGGCTAACGAGGTTACGAACCATAAATTAGGCACGGTCTCGTTCGGCTCCAGCTCGCCGCCTCCGTGGACGGCCGACGGTGGGGCGACGGTGGGATGTTCCGGGTCGTAGTAATGGTGGTCGCGGTGGTCACCAGTTGCCGCCGGTGGTTGCGTTGCGGCCCGGGCGCTACTTGTTGCTGCCGTGACGAGCTGCACCAGCAGCGTTGACATGACGGCGCCGGCCAGCTGGCCGGCAGTGACCGGTCCGACAAACCCATCGGCACCCGGAGGACCGGTGGCGGTGAAATTTGACAGCTCGGCCGTAAGGTTCTCCATGATTGTTTGCTGTTTGCTGTGGACGTGATCGTGCTCAGTGGTCGGAGTTTCTTTTTTTCTCGGTTGCTGTGTTTTTATCGGTTTTGCACCACACACAAAAAAAACGAACTGGCCTTCACAGCAAGATGGACGATACGAAGAAGCGTGCTTTTTCGCTCAAGGACCGCTCACTTTAACGCGCCCGTGCCGTGATGCTGCTCGAGGCGAGCGAAGGCGTGAAGGACATAACAACGTTAGCGTGTTCTAGGCTGCCCCCTGCATTTGACAGCGAGATCGCACATCGTCTACGGGTCTGTTTAAGAAAAAAAAAGATGGAATAATTTTAAACCTTATTAGATCGATTAAGGCACCTCTGGAGACACCCGATAATGGTGTGTGTAAGGCAAGATGAAGACGTTAGGCCGTTCAACGGTCACCGGAAGTAGTTGGTGATAAGTTAATTTTACTCTTACGCTACAGCTTCCCATGGCTGAATGTTGCTCGGTGCACGGAACGTCAGGGGGGGAAAAAACAAACAACAATCCCAAAGCGGTGGGATGAAAAAAGCCGGTGAGGACGGAAATTGTTCGACAGGCCGTTTCTGGAATCGACACTGAAATTGACAGCCGGGAAGCAACTTTATGATGGAGAGGGAAAGCACTGTGAGGCAACTGTCACGGAGGCAGGGGAATTTTTCGCAACGTGTACGACAATGGACATCAAAGGCTACTAGGACGGGTGAAGTTTTCTGTCGCGTGTGTTTGGGGAATATGTGCTGGTGTGAGGTTTAGTTCTTTATGTGTTGATGATTTTTTTGTTTTCTTTTATTTTGTTGATGATGAGGTTAATAAATAGTCGTATAAATTCTATATATATTTGATCAATAAGCTACGAATTATTTCTTCTTCTTCTTGATGTGTTCTTTTTATATTTCTTTTAATCATAAAAATTCCCAAAAAAGACCCACGGAAAAGGAAATGTGGACAGTAAATTTTAGAAGCAACGCTCAGTTGCATACATCCGTATAAAAAGAGATTTTCATATTTAATTGGAGTAACTGAATTCTTAGTCTTAAATAAATAAAAATGTATATCATAATCGAAAAAACATAATTACATTTTTAATTTGTTTTGTTCATAAATTCTAAACTAGAATATTTATATCTTATAACTATGAATATTTCGTAATGCATGTTAACTCATTTGGCTTCTATGAAATAGCGAGCCCTTTCTTTTTCAAAGAAAATCCCTTCAACTGACCCATTTTCAAATGTAAACATATAAAATACAAAAATTGTCTTCCGATACAATCAATACCCACCTGAATGGATCGGACGAGAATTTATCAATAACTTGCTACAAACAAAAACAAATCAAGCAATAGACAACCGCATATAAGTATTCCGAAGGCGTTCACAAATGTTTCGCCTAAACATACAGGAGTAAATACGTTTCTAAGCAGTTCTGTGTGGCCACTTTGGCTGCTCGGCTCGTCAAGAAGTTTTGCAGCCCGTTTTCCAACCATGGAGCATCTTTTTTCTTCCTCGTAGGATCGTACGTGGGCAAATATGTGTCACTGCCGTACGTTCGCAGAAGGACGTGACGAGCGTACGCAAAGAGCGCTTCCATGTATTATTCCTCAATTCTTATCTTATCACGTGTGAAGCGTACGCTCCAGAAACGCTCGGCCAGTAGTCTGCGAACGCTTCTTCTGGGGTTGTTAGAAAGCGACACTGAGAAAGCACCATTTCTGAGAAAACTCTATTGCTGGAGATGGGAAACAACAAACGCCACAATATGGTTCGACAGACACATTTTTATCTACAAGTTTCACTTGCCTAAACAGCACAAAAATCGATTATCAACGACATCAACCAGCAGCTTTTTCTTTTCGATTTCATGCCCCAGTGGCGTGAAAGCGCAAACTGTGCAAAACTAGAACGAATGCAGCTGCACCCTTTTCAATAGCCGAGTGCGCACAGTTCACATTTATCGCAAACGTATTTTCCGCGCTCTAAATGACCTCATTCGAACGTAATTAGAGTGATTATTTTCCCGGGCGTTCTACGCCCTCTTCAGCGGTATGTATGTGTGTGTTTTTCTCTTTGCTGAATCCATTTGCGCTTAACTCCGAAGAGAGTTTAGGAGTGCAATTACTGTTTGCATCCGAGCAGGCGGGTAATGCTGGTAGTTGGGGAAAGAGGAAAAGTTTTCAAACTCTACGATCCATCCACTGCTGACAATGGTGATCGGGTGGATTTAAGATTTGTTGGTGTGTTTTAATGTTTTTATTCCCTTCGTCTCAGTTCTTTCATTAAGCTGCAACATCCTTACGCGTTCAGCGAGTTTTTCGCTGCATTAAATGTACAACTGACCAGGCGCCTCCATTCAAAATGGATTCACCTTTTCGTGCGCTTTTCTTTCGCCATTTACCGCATTCCGATTCCGGGTGCGTTCGTGAGGTGACGGTAAAGTTTTTTCATTAAATTTCCATACTTGAAAGGTGTGCATGGTGAGTACATTGCTGGGATGCAGCACTGTGCAGGGTTTCCTGCTGAAGTTAATCAGTGTAAAGTTTTGTTGAAATTTTATGTGCTATAAGAAACTATTGTATATTTACACAATTTTGTTTTGCATAATCAATTCTTATCATGCGCATGCTAAAAACTAGATACATGCTATAAAATAAGATAAATAAACTTGAAATAAAATAAAAAATAGAATGATAAATGTCCAAAAATGCAATCCATTAGAAGAGATGTTTCTGCGTATGCTATATATAAGACGAATGAATCGCTTGAACAATATACCTTTTGAAGCTGCTTCTTGTTAAGTGAACCAAATAAAACAGTAACGTGAAACGTAAAATCCTAAAAAAACATTCTCTAATAAAATTATGTAACAAAAGAAATAAGTATTATTTCAAAAATTATATGTTTACAAAATGAAAAGAAAACACGAACCAATTTTAAATTTTAAATTAAAATATGAAAAGTTTTCATGATAGAACAGAAAATCACCAAACAGTTGTAAGATGGCTTTGATAATAAGAAATATAGATTAATCTATCAATAACTAAAGTAAAAAGGTGAGGTTAGCTTAGGAAACCCTGTAAAAAGCTGTAAAGGAGTATTTTAAAATAATCTGCTTGCTGAGTGTGGATCGAATGCAGTTTTCCGGTGTTCCGGTATTGTTCTTTTCCGTCTTTTCCCCCATCAACGTTTCCGACAGTGTCAAACCCTGAGGGGACATCCACGGAGCCGCAGCACTCACCCGAAGCTGCATCCTCCTCGGAGCAGGATTGAAAGAACGTTTTCCCGATCAGAGACATCCGGATCCGTCGTCATCCCGATACGCCGGCACAAGTGGTTTATCGTTGAGCGAATTTAATTATTTTCTCACTCGACGCATCCCGGCATTGGCGCCCATCCCATCCGGGATGGCGCCGGTCACACGACATAAACAGATATCCTTGATTGCGTTCGAGAGAGCGGAGCTGGGTGTGCGGGCGACCGGATGACTAGGATCAAGAGCGCAAAGCGTAATCATAATAAGCGACCCCATTTACGAACGCGCCAACGGTTCGGTCGGCGGAGGGCGCGCCCACTGTCACCGGTGGCGGAAGGTGGACGGTGGTGATTAAGCGCCTACCCAACACGTCCACCACACGCTCCACAATTTCGCGGGTCAGCAGAGTTTTACAGAAGGATGGAATTGATCGGTAAATGGATGGATGGGTTAAGTAATTTCCCCTCCCCAAAGCCACAAGCGGAGTGAGCGGGCGAGCATTTGAAAATCCCTTCTTTGCCGTCCATTTTCTTAACAGCATTAAAAACGAGCTGTGGTAAAAAAGTGAGAACAAAACAAACTCACTCGCTTCGGGATCGGGTGTTGCTGAAGGTACGCAACACTCATCCTCAGCCATTCCGAGAACGGTGAAAAGGTTAGCTATTTGTTTAATGACGGGGTGTTTTTTTTTGTTTGGGACACGGTATAAGATCCCTCTTTAAAGGATTTCTGGTTTTTGTGTGATGACGGTCACGAGATGGAGGTTAAAAACTGTGATTGGAATTTCGGTTTTGTTGCCAAAATCATGAGGCAGGGTAAAAAATGAGCGCGAACGAAGAAAAACTTTCTTTTTTTTTTTGATGACCTGGATAACCTTGAACACATTTCGGTAAATCGCTAGGTTGAGTATCATCCAGACATCCAGACTGTCACTTTTGTTGGTTCAAAATCCTTTTTATATCCTGTTTTTAAAATTTATATTTCACTAAAGCTGAGCGTTCAGAAATATGTAGAAATTGGTTGGATATCTGGCAGTTTCTTTTAAAAAGAACAAATATAACAGAAATTTAATAAAAAAAGCGCATTGATCGTCAAGAAAAAATGTTGATGTAATACAGGGTTTCGAGTCATATAAGGGAGCAATGCAATCAGTAGAGAGAATGTGTCAAGCCAATACATGGCTGCACCATTCTCTTAACCGGTTGACACATTCTCTCTACTGATTGCAATGCTCCCTTATATGACTCGAAACCCTGTAAAATTAACGAAATAAACAATGAGCTTAAAATATGGCCTACTTAAAGGTTCAATATATTACAAGAAAAAAGACTCTCTAAATGAGGTGACACTAAAGCACTTGTTGCGATTGTTCGGAATTAGCTATCGGTGTTATCTTCATTTTTCCCCCCTCCTGCCCTTCCCACCCTCCATGTATTCCTAGTACACTTGATATTCGATGCTATCAGCGTTAGAAAACACGATTTAACATCGGCTCAATGCACACTTTGACAGTTGACGTCAACCTACGCGACCGGCGAGGTTTGCCTCATTGTTCACGGGCTACTATGTTAGTGTGTGTGTGTACGCGCGAAGGAACATGATTTATTTCCATGATGACACTCACATCCCACACGCCCCGAACGTTTTTATTCCCGAACGGAAGTGAGAGCGAAATGTTTTATTCATACGATAAGCTATTAACGGGATTGTTATGAATTTTGCTTTCTTTCTAGTTTGTTACTCAACCCACCGTTTGTTGTCTTCCGCCGTGTTGCACACCCCTGTTGAACGAAAAAAGGCCTATGGCGTAGGGTGCTAATATATTTAGTTACCATGCTTGATTTATATGTTGTAGGTGGGCAGTATTGCTGGGTGGAGCACATTGCCGTATCGAAATCGACAGCGTGTATCGCTGCGACAACGCCCTTCGATGGATTTGACTTTGGTTTTTTTGTTGGCTGTTGCACTAAGCGACAATACAAGGTGTGTCCTAATGGTTGGATCCATACCGGTACAATTTAGGTAATCATTTTGGGAGACATTTCTTTTCCCATGGTGGAAGCAACATTACAAAAACAGCAGGGTAGATGGGTAATTCTTAAACCCGAGCACTAATTCATATTCCGGACGCATGCAGGTGCGACGGTTAGATATTGCTTGATGTTAGCGAGGAAAAGGAAATAAATGAACACTCGTACCATCCATCATTAATACACAGTTGCACTAACGACACCGTTGAATGGGGGAACGTCTAGGGCCCTTTCGGTTCCTTAATCGTGTCACAGTACTGTTGTGCATAATTACGGGAGAGCTTCGTTGTGTGGTGCTGTGTTTAACCACGCTCGAACAGAAAGGTGAGACCGTTTCACAATTAAAATGTATGAAATATCGTATTTTGCAATGGAGACACGTTTTGTCTAAAGCGCATCTGATAAAATAAATTTAAAACTAAAATATGTGTTTTATGAACGAACCATTTTAGAATGTTTTTACATCAAATCGGTGGTGGCTGTTTTTTACTGTTAAATCCGATGATGGTTGTGTTAATTTAGGTATGGAAAACCATCTTTTCAAGCCATACTGTATCGCCTAGAGCTAAAAACAAAATTCAAATTAGAAGTTTAATGGAAATTAAATTAAGAATTAAAAACATGAATAAAAATTACAATGCAAAAAGTACAGAAGATACCTTTCTTACTCAACCAGTCTCTTTGGCAAGAAGTAAAAAATAGACGCGGTTCACCTACTTCTGTGCTAATGGGAAAGAATTGCTCAAAGCTTGTAAACGGATGCTATTGTTTTCTATTGTTAGTGTATATTGCTTGGTCGAAAAGAAATATAAAACGATTATTTATTGATAGGTTCGAAAACAACCACCAAACTTTAGAGTATTCAAAATTTCAAAACCTTCTAAACAAAAAGAGTTGTTGTTTTATTCTAACGCATTCTGAGCATTCAAGTATATAAATTTGATTTGATTTATTTAATTTTGTATTTTAAAAACTTGTGATAAATTTGGATTCATTAAGAACTTCTTGCTTTATGTGCACTGTACTTTACCAATTATTACCATATTGTCACACTTATGAGAGTACAATAAGTTATATATAAGTGTTTTAATATGTTTTAAATTTAAAAGGGTAAGAATCATAATTCTCTGTTTATCGGAGTACAATACCGCGTGTTGTAACACTTATTTTATGAATCGTATTTCTAAATAAAAAACACTCGCTTCCCCTCGATAGCTAAAAGAATAATTAAATCCAATGCTGTATACGAATATTAAATTTTCCAATAAATTGTATCTGAAAGAGATATTAAGGGAACCTAACTAGAGGAAAACATAAATAGACCAAAACCAATCTAAACAAACACAAGAAACATTATTCTGTCAGTTACAGATGGAAAAGACTATGCATTTTCATAGATATATATTTTGCTCGCATTAATAATGCGATTTTTCTTACTTTAAAAATAATTTTACAGTCATTTCATCGAGCATCCGCCCTTGTTATACCTTATAGTTATTGTATCTTTTTTACAAGTACAAGCCTGCAAACACTGCTGTCGTGGTTGCTGTTGCGAAAAGGTACGGGTTGTAGCCTTCGTCCGAGCTGTCCGTGTTCGTGAGCAAACGTTCGCCGAAAACGTCGAAACGGACGGAAGTCGGAAGTCAAAAGCACTACAAGACGTTATCTAAATTTGGTCCTTCCAGTGTACAGCCTCATTGAGGTCACAATTATCACTGGCAGGCACAGGGAGGCAACGAACATAAAACGAACGACGAAATAGCAAGCGTGGAACGAAGTTTCAACCTCAATAGCATTCGTTCCACAACAAGGTAGCAACGGGCTGCAGCTCAGAATCTCGGCGGTCGCGGTGTAAACACGAACCGGTGCTGTGAAAAGCCATACCGGTGAGGTGAAGAAAATACCCCCGGTTTGTTGTCGTCTGAGCTGGTCGGTGCCCATTATTGAAGTGGTTGAGCTGTTGTTGCTAGAGAGAGAACGTTTTCTGTTTGCACACGGTACAATTTAACAACGCCTGCTTGGGTGCGCTTTTCATCGGCTTGGTGGTGGTTGAAGCGAAAGAAGAGCAATTAAGATAGCGTTTCGTTTTGGATGTTAAGTTCGCTTCTTAGCGTCGATGGTGGTTGGAGACATTTCATTAAAACTCTTTTAAATAGGGAAGATTTCAAAAGATTGAAATTCCATAATCATGGTAGGGATAAGTTTTCACGAAAAGTGTTCAGTTAAAGATTATAATTGATTCAATAGATATTGTTTCGAGGATGGAAAAATTCAAAATGTAAAAAAAATAAATAAAATTATAATAAAAAATAATATGGTTAGAAAATTTAATCGTTACTAATAAATATTCATTATAGGTCCAAATTTTAGTTACAACTCGCTTCAGAAAACTCCTGAAACTGTTTTCGAACCAAAAAATTGTTCGTATGAATTCCATTCTCTCGCTGGTGACATTTTTTGACCATAATAGTTTTTCCAAGAAACAACTACAATCTTCTTGAAGCATCCACGATAGGAAAAAGAACAACTGTTGGCTTCGTGAAGCGTTTTCCAAGGCAGGCACGTTTGCTATTTCTAGAAGCGATGTGAATCTTTTATGTGCTCTGACGCGGACGGTTTCCCCCACAGCCAGGGCTTCTTGTTGCCAACCGCGTCCAGGGGGTTTTATCCCGGTTCCAGGCAGCAGGACGACCGAAAGTCGTCGCCGGTTTCGATTGGCTATAACATTTTGTGGTACCAGCGTCTTGCGGTAGTATGAAAGAACGCACGTAAGCAAACAGAGAAGCTGCGGTGGAGGTGGTGGTGGGGCTTTTCCGATAGCGTCATCGCCAGTGCGGAAAACCCGTAATGGTGTCTGGCGTTTTTACAACTTCTTACATTACGCAGTCGATTGCGCCCGAAAAGATTGTCACCAGTCGATGGCTTTTTGATTGCAATAATCTTGCGCTGGGCGCGGATTTTGCTTCACTTGCCCGGTATTGTTAGCTTACTTGTGGGTATTAAATCGCGAAAGAATAGAGGGTTTGCCGGCGAAAACAGCGAGACACTGACCCTGACCCGATCGGTGTGAGTTACGTTCGTGCTTTTGTACCTCGATCCATTGTTTGTGTGCGGAAAACCGTGAAATTTGGTGTGGATTAGAGGTTGTTTCGCACAAACTGGAGATGGGGATGAATTTATAAGAAAAATTACTGTATTTTGATTTTGTTTTTTATTTGAAACAAAACTTCGCAAACACGCAATACGTTTGTGTATGACTAAAACAAGCCAACGTTAAATGATCCCTAAAGTGTTATAACAATGGCGAAAGTGACGAAAAATGAATTCATGGATACAAGGTCGATCTCTGACCACTGAACCTTCTCAAAGGAGACACATTGGGTAGCTAATACCGAACATGCCACAATATTTTACCAACCCATGTTTTACTTGTTTGTGTAGTGTTTTTTATTACACAAAATCAATATATTATAAAATATTCTAGCAAATGATTTAAATTGCAATATAAAAAATAAAATAAAAAAAAACTAGGATCTTTTAGCGAGTATTACAATCAAATCGATGTAAAATAAATTAAAAGCATCGCAAAATAGTAATAATTCACATGGAGAAAATATTATTTTATTTTAACATTTATTTTTATTTCGCCAACTCAGCTTTGAAAGTTCGTATGAGCGTAGTAGACATTTCCTAAAATACCTCAATCATAGCAACCAGGGGAATTAAAATACACGTCCCAAAATCGACCTCCTGAAAAGGCTAGCCCTATGTTAATTAGCAAAAAATGCTGCAAATACTTTAACGATCGGTTGCAGTGCCGGTAATGGCTACATAATAGAGCGAACAATTCACCAGACGACTAATCTGCCTCCTGTATACACTTACACATAAAAAAGTTGCCCAAAATACCGGGGCTAGCCGTAATTTGTGGACATACTGCTACTTTCCCGGAAGGCGATCGTGGGGTGGGGTGAAAAGGGAGACAAAACAACAACCACGGCGGTGGCGGTCGGCTCCTTCCGAGAAATCGTGTGAAGTTTAAAAATCGCTGCCAACAAATTTTGTCCCCATCCTAGTGGAGAGCTCTTTTGCTTCCCATAAATACAGCTCCATTCTACCGTATGCGCACAGGGACGGAGTGCTCCTTTTGCTTTTGCTGGCATAATTTTCACATATTCATCATGGTCAGCTAGTATGGTTCGGTCGGTCAGCTAGCGGGCAAACGAAACGTAACGTCAGAGTCGAACGGAAAACTGGTGAAAGCGGGTGGTAGTAGGAACCGCAATAAATCTTCTCAACATATTTTCCAACCCGTTCTGGCGGGACTGATGACTATAAATTTCATCCCTATAAGCCCAGTTTTTGGGCCCCAACTGAAGGTGGAGGACAGTTTTCACATTCTACCGTTGGCTGGCAATGGTGGGGAGGTGGATGAAAATGGAAAACCGTTAAGGAATTCGGTTGTGCGGAAGAATGTGCCAACCGTACTGAAGTTGTCTAGATGAGAAATTGGCCCCGTAAATGATAGTTTAGCTGCTTAGTTTATTGCATTATAAACCAAAATTAGCTAGTAATTTAAACTCACAGAGTGTATTTAGGCTTCCGTCACTTAAGAAAATGTAGAATACAAACAATTTGCAAGTGAAACGTAACTTACTTGGTAGACAACGAAGGGCGCGCTCGAAAAATGGTGCTCATTAGGTTTTATGGTTACGTTTACTGCTGCCATAAAAATTAGCTTCACAATTACGCCTCATTGGGTGGCTATTTTTTATTGCACCACATAGACTTCTTATTGCCGCCTGTTTCACCTTTCCCTTTCAAGAGACAACTGACAAAAAAGCGTGGAATGTTTTCTTACGCTTTTTTACCTTTGAAGAAATATGCAAAAACCGAAATCCTGTTTCGTTGTATTTTGCTACGGCTACGTTCCGTGAACAATAATGAACGCTTGGGAATGCGATACGCTTAGAAAATATTCTTTCGCCCTGTGCCAGAAAACCGACAGTGAAAGGTGAAACTTTATCATTCCATTTCAGAGGAATTGTTGAGCAGCATGGCAGTAAAAAAGAAAACTAGCTTGGGTGAAGAATTTTTGACCAGCGCCCGTACCGGCGCTCCGATTTCATTTTGATAAACGTTTCGTCCGAAAATTGAAAGATCATCAAAGCCCAGCCCAGCTTGCGATTAATAATGATGGTGTTCAGTTTTATATTATTTGCCCTGCCCGCGGGAAGTAATAAATCCTGGGCGCGGTTACATCCACGAAATGCCCACGATGTTTTCCCGTGAAGGAGATATTCGTGCTGGTGGTGCTTGTGATATTTGGTGGTGCTTGAAACACAAGAAATGAAGAAGTTGAGAGTAGCGAAAGAGCAAGTTTGTGAATATAATATCTTGCGGTGCCTGAAATTCATTTGAAAGGAAATAAAACAATGAGCTGAGCGCAAATATTCATCCATGCTTTGAAACATGAAACGTTTGTTTTTTACTTCGTCATCAGCAACAATAGCATGCTGAGAAGGTAAGTTTTGAGTTCCTACCAAGAGAAATAGATATTGTTTGTAGTTTTTACAATAGCACTGTTAAAAATCACTGGTTCAACAGCAGACTGTTTAAAAAGCAAAATAATATTCAAGAAGATTATTAACTATGTTAGTAATTTAAAATAAATCGTGAGTTTATCAAGATTGATTGAAATTTATCAAAAACCTTTGAAAAAGAAATACTTTGAAAAAAAAATATACTGAAGTTATGACTGTTTTTACTGAAGAACTTTTAACATTATATGAATCTTCCGATATTCCAATATTTATAAAAAATTGTTGAAGAATCGTGTCACTGTATTCATACATCTGATTTTCAATTACCAAAAACTACCAAAATCAATATAATGCTGAGTTAAAATAACTTTCCTAGAAAGAATATGAAAGAGTTTAATTTAAAAAATTAAATAAAACATTTGCTCAATACTTTTCTTAGTTGAACACGTCTTTTCATATTTAAATAATGCAAATAAGATGTTTGACCGCTAAGAAACCCATTGTGCTTTTTGATCATCCATGTTCACAAAGCAGGAGATAAAAGATTACTGCAATTTGGAAAAACAACTAAAAAATTTACATGTTTCTCATGTCAATACCGAGAAACCTTCTGTGTCGTACTCAGACCACATAACCATTGATTAAGTAAATGAAAATCAACCATGAAAACCGATTTGGCGTAATGCCCACCATTAGGAAAAGTATCAATAGTCAAAAAGGCACACTAATAGTGCTAACAAGTGTCATCGCATTGTCAAATCGTAAAATGTGCCAAAAATCAATATTAACCTAGCGATTCCGAAATCTTGAATGTTGAATATGCTCCGTATAGAAAAACAACATTGGATAAATGCATTTTCTCCTCGTTCGGGAATGAGATCCTGTGCTACAAAGAGGAAGGAGATTCTCCAGTTCACGGACCACCATTGTGGTGCTGCCGTTGTGTTGCCAGTGAGGCGAATTTCCGAGTGAAAAATCTCATCGAAAGCCGTGATGGTGGTCATGGTGAACTGCTCGCCTACTTTGATTTGCATATTTTATGCATTACTCTTGTTTGCCATCGTTAGCCCCGGAGCAGGCGTACAGCTTTCGCTGCAGCATGTTCGAGATTTTCAGTGAGTCTACTTTAGTTCCCGGTTTTTATGGTGCTTTTTCATTCTCCATCATACCCGAGCGTGCACCGGTGACGGTGCAGGGCGGATTGGAGGATTGTTTCATTTCCTTTCCACCCTCGATATGGAGTGAGTGTTGAAGGTGAGGCTGTCAATACCGGGGGCGTACCGTTGGAACACGATCGAGCTGCCTGAAGCTATCCGGAAGGAGGCCAGTTGAAAAAAATAAAGTATGGAATATTTCTTCCTGCCAGTTTCGTATCCGCCTGCTTGTGCGTTAGGCCCGGGGGTTTTCCTTTAGCAGAGAATGCCCACCAAAGGGCACGATCAGCAGTACCGAACGGTGAAAGAACGCACCAATCTATTAAATCACCGATGCAGGAAGGAGTGCCTCTGCAGGAAAAAATAACCAATGACTTCGATCTTCTACCAGGATAACGTGCCATAAAAGGAGTAATAATGGCAAACCCCGGCTGTAAAGAATTATCTTTGCATAGGATGTTTTTTCCCCCACCAGTTTTCCCATCGGTGGGGTCGATAGTGAAAATCGAGACTTCCATCCATTGCAGCTCAATCACACAAGGGACATCAAACGAGTAGGCGTAGTGAAGTGTAGCGTTGCTCCGAATATGAATAATCCCCGCGGGCAGTGTACCCAATTTCACACGTCGCTGCGCCCATCAATGGCAATCATGGCGCACGTTGGGGCACCATTTTGCTTTGGATGATTATTCAAACCAGTTTTGGGTCAACATGTGCCCTATTTTCCGATGACGGTTTTATATTTTGAAAATATGATTTAATTAATATTCATTGTTTATGCTATCTTCTCCGTGAAATGAATTTTGAAATTATACTGTCAAATTATTTTCGTACTACTTATTGGAATTCAAAGCCGAGCGGAAATGTCACATTTTTTGCACACGCTCAGGGGTCCATCTTGGTTTCCATGGTTACAATGGAAACCCATTTCATTCGTCCATGTCTATTTTTCTGCAACGCACTTCGTTTGATTAATCGGAAAGTATCGTAAATGGTTATCTCTGCTTCGCTGTTTCAGCTACAAACAATGCAATGCATACTAACTGAACTTTTTATTGTACTAGCTGTGTAGTAAAATTATAATAAAAATATTTTATAGATACGTTTCAAGACGTTTTCCGATGATTTTTTCGAAACCAAAAATTAATTGATATTCGTGCTCAAAGTGTTCAAGAAAAAAGCCGTAGTCTTTTTATCTTAAGTTTTAAGATAAAACTTTAAGAAAAAGTTTACGTAGTCTTTTTATTATAAAAGTACATTAAATCTTCATGAATGCAGGCCATTTACTGTTCTCGGAAAACTGCCTTGAATGTTTATTTTTTAATTTATTTGTTTTGGAAACGTATCAGGCAAAGTCATGAAAAATAATTCATACTAATTGGTAATTTTTCAAATGCAAACTTCTTTTTAATGGATTTTCTACGATGATGAAAAAAAGTTTTATCAAAATGTACAAAATTGCCCCAGAATAAGTTTTTTCTTTCACTTTTCGATACATAACAAAAAGACGCATGTTGCAAAATATATACGGATAGGGTGAGCAATAAAAATTAATTACAGAGAAAGTTCCACAATTTTAATTTCATCTTCTCATGTGATTCGATGAACTCAGGGGCTCGTGTTTGAACAATCGGATCGAATTTCAAGTTATTGGTGTGCGCGACAGAGGTCTGTCAGTTGGATGAGTTGTAAAACATTTAATTATCTTCCATCGACGATACTGGTGTGGTAAAAATATCTCTACCAGCTGACATCACGACGAAGGTAAATGTTGTTATGTCTTTATCGACCCGTGCTCGTACAAATGAACAGAGTGATAGTATTTTTAACAAATGTTTTGAAAAATTTAAAAGATCATCTCAGTATCTTTAACAAACTTACGAGCTGTTCCCTCTGTATGCTTTAATAAGCCGAGCCGAACCGATAGCTTTGGTGTGAGATATGGAATCGTTTGTGGTTTTCTGGTGTAACCCGTAAACCAGCGGCCAGCATTTGTGCTGTGAAATCAACCGTAGCAAAAAACTTCACATACATACACACTGTGAAGAAATTCACGACACTGCGCAGTGGAAAGGGTGTGCAATAAACATTTCAGCACCATAGAGGGATTTTTGTGCCGGGACGATTTTACTGCCCGTTACGAATATCGCTTTTTTACGATCAATTTCGCTTGACGAGTAGAACGAGTCGGATCGACGAACGTCCACGGTCTCATACGATGGGGCAATATTAGCTGCTGCTGTAGGGGAGTGGATAACAAATGAAAAAAAAAACAGCAACAGCAGTGGTAGATTCGTTTGTGGCGTAATATCTGCGGGTTTCTCCAGCGGTCTCAATTGTTGATCTGGCCGGTTTTTGTTCCTTGGAAGATGGTTTGCCTTTGGATCGTGAAAAGATTCACCAGCACCAAATCGTTAGCAAATGATGAGAACTGAATCTCATCCTAATCAGCGATGTCGGTTTTACATCGACACACAACTGGCTCGGTTGGTTGGAAGTTAGGAACGGCACCGATTATTTACTATGCAAATCATTGTTTGGTTCGTTTGGAGGCTATTGCAAGCAAACGGCCGCACGTAAATGGTTTGTTTGAAGCAAATGGCAGAAGAGCGTTTCAAAATGTTACGGCTCGCAAAACTCGTACACGAGGATGAAGTGTAATGGAGCTTGTTAAATTTACGTTCCGGTTATTACACAAATCAGCATAAAACTGGTGGTGGTGGTATTACTGTCAGCTCGATTTTGTTTTTAAATTGAAAATCGCGCAAAAGAGATTGATGAGGTGAGAGAGATTGGATCCCACGGGTTGGGGGTTGTTGAAACATTATTATTAAAAATGGCAAGTGTTGTCAGACACTTGATTTAAGATATATTCCAGGTGCATTTGAGAAACTTATTATGTGGAATGAGGTGCATATATTTATAACATAACTTTTATTGCTAATCTTCAAATATATAACAAAACGTGTAGAGTATACACGTTTATTTATAGTGGATTAATATTTAACCAGTTCGAATGTAGACAAAACAAATAATGTTTCGTTAAATGTGCGATGAGTATTATACTCTAGCTCTTTATGTGATTTTGATTAGCTACTGTTTGTATTTATTATTCTAATTTCCTAATAAATTTGGTTTACTTGATTGGCATGACTGTTTTTGTTGAAATCATAGTAGCCACCGCTACTGGAAATCGTAGTAGATATGTTCAGTTAGTTTCGACATAGCAACCATAGTGATATAAATATGGGATGTGCACCATGAACGAGTTGAGTCAATAAAACACCAGCAGAAAGGTTACAACTTAATTATCAAAAGGTTATGGGCCCAGTCACACCATACCTAAGAATTAAAGTAACCAAGTTCTCGAA
>KI915044.1:2372993-2409844 GCA_000473445.2 Anopheles farauti
ATGAGTATTATACTCTAGCTCTTTATGTGATTTTGATTAGCTACTGTTTGTATTTATTATTCTAATTTCCTAATAAATTTGGTTTACTTGATTGGCATGACTGTTTTTGTTGAAATCATAGTAGCCACCGCTACTGGAAATCGTAGTAGATATGTTCAGTTAGTTTCGACATAGCAACCATAGTGATATAAATATGGGATGTGCACCATGAACGAGTTGAGTCAATAAAACACCAGCAGAAAGGTTACAACTTAATTATCAAAAGTTTTAAATATATTTTATGTATTTCTAAAGTTTAGTTCCAATTTAATTTCGGATGTTTTTTATCCTTCCTATCTTGGGCGTTAAAACTTAAGGTTATTTATATACACATGAAGAGTATATTTTTAATATCATGGATTGACTATTTTGTCACAGTTTCAAAGCTCCCTAATCAGGATCTGTTGTTTTGGCAATTTTTGATGATGTGTTGACAATTTTATTTGACAAGACGATTTCTAAAATTATCAACATCAGCTCTTCAGTTCAGTTTTAAGGTTTTCTCATTCTATAGCTTTTCTTGTATAATGTTATAACGATTTGGATTTATTGTAATTATTTTTCAAATTAGAGGAAAGGATGTGGTCGTGATGTAAAATTTAATATGTTAACACTATTAAAAGCATTGAAATCTTTTTAAGCTTATTATTTCTTCCCTTTCATTGTTCTTAGGATCTATTGAAATGAAAGAAAATAATTTTCTGTTATTTACTAGCAATTATTAGCAGAATAAAATTTTACAAATAAACGTTTCTCTTTTTTCAGTGCCATCACGTTATAGATGGGTTCATTCAATATTCAACTTATCATCATCATCTGTTTGTTTGTAGCTTTTCTCACACTTTTGCTAACTGCTTCGAAGCATTTGAAATTGTTTTTTGTACTCTCAAAGGTGATTTTTTCAAATGCTCAATTTTTTAAATATCTTGTTTGAGCAACATTTATTGATTTCACCATTTATATTAATTGTTTTTTTGTTGAATGCGTTAAAACCATTCATTTTAAACGGCTAAACAAAATCCAGCAAGCTATGATACCTTTTTTTACATTCCATCCTCTACTAGGTGCATGGAATTTTGTTCGAATGCATGCCGCAAATTTCATGCCTATATGAATTTCATTCTTGTCGGAATTGGGCTGCCATTGCGAAGCGATGCGAAACCACCGAAATACCACCAAGTTTCAACGACGAGGACAGCCGTGCGCTGCAATGATGCATAAGAATTGCTCCACACCCACCCACCCGCGTCGGCCTGCCCGTACGTGCACCCATGCCGCAGAGCAACGTGGCAACAAAACGATATCATCGCTATCATCCTCTCCAACGCAGCAAACAACGGGCGCAGTGGCGTGTGATGGTTTCAGAATGTCATGAAAAATGTGCCACACCGAACCCACAGGTTTGGGTTTCACCGTCATGTGTGTCGATGTCGGATACCGTCCAATTTGTAATGCGTACGACGACGACGGCGACGACGACGACAACGATGACCATACAACGTGAATCTCCTCGCTTGGCGTGATGGTGGTCTACTAAATCAAATCGAGCCCCGAGCCATGTAGGGAGGATAATAGACCGACGATCCCGAAAGGTCATCTAGCAGCTACCAAACCCATCCGCTGGTCGTCTATTGGATCCGGGTCCTGCTCAGATGGGGAATGTCTCTCGGGAAGGGATTCGCATCGTACAACCGTGGTTGCGTGTATGATTGCTGAATTCGCGAAGCCGGAGTTGATTGGAGCAGGACAATTCCCGCAGAGGCATAACAATTAAGCGTGTGAATGCAAATTGTTCGGCTATGTGCGTGACGTTCCGTGTTCGAATGTGTGAAATATTAACTGATACGATGCAGGTGACGTAGTAGTTGGGATGGAAGTTCGGTTTCGCTCAATTTAATAATTATGAAAAAGTTTTTATGGCTCCGTTGGGGTTATAAATATCACAACACTGTTATGTTGCATGACAATTGCGAATCTCTGAGCACATTGTAGGTCGAAATTGGCAGTGAAATTTAGTAGCATATCGATGTTCGATGGAATTCTTTGCAATAAAACATTTTGTTTTTATTGTTGACAGCTGGGTGAGTTTGACAGCTGTTTGTATTTGAAAACTGTTGCAAACAGAAATGGAAATTTAAAAAGTTGGCTACTAGATGTCAACGACGACTACCAATTTGTAATAAAATATATAAATTCGTCCAAATCGACGTTGAATTCACTATTTTACCCCAATATTTTGCCAAGAGAAGAAATATTCTCGCGAAACTCGTGTTAGCTTGTTTAATTAAGTTCCTAAATGACGGTTTATTCGCTTTTCCCAGACAACATGGTGTAGTCTCAACTAGCTGGTTTCCAAAAATATTATTATTATTTAACTGCTAGAATTAGATTGTTAAAGTGAATGTGAAAATTTTGTTTCATTTTGTTTCTTCGACTTCAAAAGGGATTTTCAAAAGTATACAGATGCATTAAAGAGCCCTTCTCTGTGAAGAAAAGTTCATTCAGTGCGTTCAGTTCAGTTCATTTATGTTGGTTCGGAAGACCCAAGTAATTCATGTTTTCAGAAATAGAATTGAATAATTGTTCAAGGATACTTTAAAACATGGCATACATTTTAATTTCATGTTGAATCTTTTCTCTTTGCACTTTCAATCCTTGTCAGTTGGATGTTAGCAGTCTACTATGTCTTTCACCATTATAAAAGCTCATTTTATGAATCAAAAAAATGAAACCATCGTTCATTCTGTCGCAAATGGATTGCATAGTTCTCGACTGGTGGAATGGTCCGTCTAATAACGATGGCGTCCTTCGTCGAACGAAAACACCCAGCTTACGCAAACAATGGTAAAGTGCGAGAATGCATCTTTCGCGTTTTTCCTCTATTTTTCCCCCAACGCCACACCTTTTCAATGCCATAATTCATTTGTGCTATTGTTCACCGTAACGGGAGGGCATTCGGAAAGGCGAGAAGGTATTCTTTTTCTTTTTTTTATTTGCCTCGTAGTAAAAGTTCAGCGTCACAAACGTCGGCAATGATCGCAGAATGAATAGTGATGCTGGGAATTGACTGTGAAAAGAAAACACACACATACACACTCAGAATTCAGGCACAAACCCACTGACCGAGAAATTGGAGCGTTTTTGTGTACCGTTTACCGAACAGAAAACGAAAGAGAATCATCCATCAATATGTTACGCTTGCTTCGCTCTCGGGAAAACCAATGGCAACGTCCCGCCATTGTCCGTCGGTACACGCGGCAGTGTAATTGGCGAGAAGTGTGGAGAGAGAGAGAGAGAGAGAGAGAGAGAGGGGGGGGGGGGCAAAGTCACGCTACCTTTGATCGAAACAAATTACACCATGGACTTTTCATTTTTTTATGATCTTTCCAGAAGCAAACACCTCACGGAATTGAAGCGGTAGCAATTCCTTTTGTTGTGCGACGATGGCGTTGCTTTGTCTTTTGTACGTGATCTTTGCAGCAGTTTGTTTGTAGTCAAGGGGATTGCCTGTTGATTTTTTATCGTCATTATCAAGACAAAGCAGTCGGGAGGTTTATCGTACAGTTTTTTGTAGCATCATATTCCCATAATATGGTAAAATTAAAGTATGTAGCCACGTTTTCCTCAGGGTTATCGGTTCATAGAAAATGGTTTATTTTTCATATAAAATACTACAAGTTTTACTCTTATGAAGAAATTGAATCGCAAAACATATTTATCTATGATGTCCCAGCCATAAGCGGTAACAAAAAAATCAGAAAACCAATATGGTTTCATATTTCCTGCAAACTAAAACATTTTACAAACAATAAAAATGTTAGAATTTCAGTTTGGTGAACAGTGAAACTCTGTTTCGCGACTGTTGTAGTAATATTAATGGTAATTATTTGTATAATTGAGAATATAAAATAATAGTTTTTAGTAGAGGTTTTATTTAACAATTTTTTATGATATTAGACAGCATTTTTAGCATCTTTTTTTGGGTGAAAGAGTAACGTTGGTATATGATGTCTTCACACTTCAAATATAGCATATTAGAATATAGAAAATAACAATCACAACACATTTACTTTTAATAGATACAGCAATAGTGAACAGTTATACTTTTGTAACCAATTATACCTAGAAAAAGCAATAGATTAATCGCATCAGTTACAATTCTTTTGCTTTACATATCTCTTCGATTAATAGAAAATATAAAGCTGCCTTTGAATATTGATTATATTCTGAAATTATGAAATTGTATTTCAAATTAGGTAAAAACATCAATTTTACTTAGCAAAACCTTGATAAACTTATCCGTATTGTGGCGAACAAAGGGAACAACTTTCAAAGGAATGTAAAAATACTTCAAATGATGGTGTCTGCACCGAAAAAGAGACAGCAATACCTTACCAAAAGCTGCCTTAAACAACAAGCTGCTTTCAAACCTACATGAAACCAGAAACTCGGCTTAAGCTTCTCGCAAATAATGCTTTAATTGGCGAAATAATTTATCGCTCGAGTGTCGCAGACTGTTGCTCGAGCGATCTCCTGTTGAGTTGGAACATTCCAACCGCCCCATCCAAATGCCACACTCCACCGAAAATCATCTCCGCTCGCCACAATGGCGTGCGTGCCTCGCCACACTACATCGTCTTTCCGGGCGTCAAAGCAGCAGACATCACGGACGGGTGGCTGAATTTTGCCGGGTGGCGTGGGTTGCCCAAGGTCGCACATTAAAACGGGCATCCGCCACCGGGGGATAATAATCGTAAAATATGACCTCCAATGTAAGCAGCAAGACATGGTTGCTTCCGGTTTATTTGGACCACTCCAATGCCACCGGCACCGGTTTCCCACTCATCCGGCCGTCTCGTTGGAAGTGAATGTACCACAGTGCCCCCAAAAATGTGCGGCTTTTTCTCTAACGTCACCGTGCGCGAAGATGGAAACGGAAACGGTTTCTTCCGGTTCGGTCGTGTAGCGTTGGCGGAAAACCGGAACCACCGAAGAGGAAAGCATCCGCTCGCGGCCACGTCCCGCATCCCGCAACACCGGTCGCTCGATCGTAGGCAATTTATTTGTTCACGTGCGTGTATGAATCCATAAGGACAGAGTGTGTTGCGTTGTTCGGGAACGGAGGAAGGATGTGATAATAGGCCACGTACGGATCGCTCCAAGCCATTAAGTTGTGATGGCTTAATTTTGTCAAATATTTGGTCACACTTCATTTCGTTATGGAGGTGTCACTCGAATTTTTGTCTAAGAGTTTGAAAGCAAATTGTAAATTGTATATTGTCGCTCAAAAACTATCAAATACTAGTAGTTTCATTTACTGGATTTCATTTGGGATTTCTAGTCAGAAGTAAGGAATAAGTAATGAACATACAAATCATTGTTATAAAAAGAATGTAGGGCTATTTTTTTAAATTTAGTAAATCACTTTTAAACACTACATCTCGTATGTTTTTAAACGGTCTAACAAACTATAAGTATTTGATATACAATATTAAAATTATATATATTTTATTTGTTCGAGGTTTTGTGGTGCACATCAGATAAAGATTAAATCCTTTTGTGCCAGGGTATAAACTTTTTTACAAAGCCTTTTTGTTCAATTTAATGGCAGACTTGTGCTACATTTTTTGGCAATGCAAATGAAGGAAAATTATTCTCAATAAAGTATGCTTTCATTTTGCTTTAAACTATCAAAACCTTGTTTTATATTTTTGGTTTATAATTCCTCCAAAAAATGTTCGGCAGCATTGTGTAAATACTTGATCTTTTTTCCATACTGATGCAAATTTGGAGAAAAAATGATCAACGATGCATTGAAAATTATGAAAGTGGCTATATTGATCTAAAGAGCAAATAACCATAATTTACTTTGCTTATACATTACATTTGTTTATAGAAGAAGTTGCTGATGAGTTCTTTTTTCAATCTTACAGACTTTAATTTTTAAAAAGATTTTAATTTATAACTTAAAAACTTATTTAAAACTTATTTAAAACTTAATTTGAAACTTTCAATCTTAAAAAGACTTTAATTTTTTATAAAAATTCAAACAATTCCGCGTATGATGTATGTTTGAAGAAAAAAGTCCGAACAATAAGCCAAAGCCATAAGCACGCTTCATTTTTTAGCCGTCTCCTTTTGATGTCAGCGTGTTAATTGTGTGCTTAAAATAACATCCAACGCGCAACAATGAGTGTAATTACGATAACTTCAACTCAACTTCAACTGGATGTATACTTTTCTGTAAATTACATATTCTATTAACCTTCCCGGCGAAAGGTTGCATGTGGGAAAAATACAACCCCCCCCCCCCCCCCAACCTCCCGTGCACAATCTCTGCTACCCCCCCTATCCGGCGGTTTATATTCACCCCCGGGCCACGCGAGGGAAAACACATGTTTCAGTTCACTTAATTGCTGCGCGAAACAAAGGCCCGGGTGAGAGTTTATTTTTAGTGCCCGATAAATACACTGACACACGCCCATAACCCAGCCGTCTCGTTGGCTTGAGGATCCTCGCCCCTGCCAAGCCGACTCGCAAACTGGTCGGGTACCGGTGAAGGCTGGCTTTTCCGTTTTTCCGAAGCGCACCCATCGTACCCTGTTCGATACGATAATCGATAAAACCAATACCGAGCAAGGATGCCCATGCCGAGACGCAGCCACTCGCTGGTGCACGGTTATTGCAGAAAACACGGTGGAAAAGGGTTTTTGCGATGCTTCGTGAAAATTAATACACCCATCGCATGAAACTATTTCCTTCGCATACCAATTGCGTGTCGTGGTGGTGGTGGTTATCGTTGCTTTTTTACCACCATTTTGCTGAAATTAAGTTCGTCTCATTCGATGGCGTTCCGTTGAATGGGAACCAAGGCGATGCCGAGCTAAGAAGTTCCTCGTGCGAAAGTCACGAGGCAACATCGGCTGTGGCCTTTAGATTCGACGTGAATTGCTTTTGTGTGGCGGTTTGTTGGCTTGATTATACTGTGTGGCTCGACTGTTCCTACGAAATCAGTCGACACGGTTGCGGTTAAATGCCGTTTGCCGGATGCTTGTGCACGTTACAGCACGGGTGCTCGTGTCTAATTAATGGTGACGATGGCAGCGAGATATTTCGATGTGCTCTAATTACAGGGCTATAATTGTTAATTGATAATAATCGTTTTTGCAGTACTTTTAAGTCAACAACATTCCAGTTATCATAGGAGGTTTCACCAATGTATCGTTATTTTGCAAAACGATACTTTTAAGTATTGCATCTTATTTTTTTACTTGCAATGGAGTAAATTAAATAAACAAATAAATTTCAACTGTGGCTTTTGTGAATAATGAATGTTTGGTTTAGGTTAAAAACAATAATTTAATTTTTTATCATGCAAACACATGGAAAAACGTAGGTCTTTGCTAAAATACGAATAATTTCTAAGAAATTTGGTGATTAAAATGTTCGAAAATGTTGTCATAGACAATATTTCCTATTGCTTTACCTAATCAAAAACAACTCTAAACTTCCCATTCCAATTTATAGCAAGATCAAGGAATGAAACAAAGTAACAAGATTATATATTTAGCAGCTTTGTTACATTTATTAGCATTGATACATGTTCTACATATAGAATAAATAAAAGATAAAACAGATAAAAGTTAAAATTCTGATGCGTTTTGTGATATGTGTTTCAGAAATAGTTAAATAATTATTGGATAAGTGGATGTTTTACAATGCTAATGCATAACTAATATTAATCATTGTGAATCGTTCTATTCATCGCAAAATTGACTAAAAATGATGAAAAAAATCTTCTTCTTCTCCTCTTTGGCGTAACGACCGAAGTCATGCCTGCCTTTTAACCGGCTTACTAGACTGATTTTAAGAGTCACTCCTAGCTACGGGAACACGGTCCAAAATGAAAAACTATGTTGTTTTTTATAAGGAAAAAATACCATTTTAATGCATAAAAAGTTAATAACTAATTCTTAAAGAATTTTAATAAAATTCTAAAAAAATAATTAATCATCCAATAGGGCCCAGAACTTTGCTTCTCGTCAAATAAAATAATAATAAAATGGGATCCTCTGTCACCACGTGACGTTTCCTTCGCTTCACGCCAGTCATTCACTCTACTGCACACCGATGCAACTTTCACCACCACCACCACCACCAACATAAACCACCATTCCTGCAATGTCCAGTGGAGCATTTTCGCGCATTCGTGTGACGCAGCAAAACTTCGCATCTCATTCATCGATAATCGTCGTTTGACGTACCTAAACCGAGCATGAATAATTTCATTCCACATCGATAACATCGTCGACCTCCGAAGCAGGCGATGCTTTCTCACACACGTAGCCAGGAGGAATATAAAGAAAAAACGTGTCGATTTCGCGAATGACATTGTCGTGGGCAATATTTTATTTTTTTTCTTTTCGATTTGTTGATGAGCTTGAAAAATGGAAAGGCCATCGAAAATCTCAATCCCATTTTGAAACCACATCCGTCGACAATTTGACGGTGAATATTGTTTCAACAAAGCTTCGGATGTAATGTGGATCGATGCATTGCTCCGTCAGTGGTAGGTTGTCATTTTCGATTTCTTTTTCGAGCGTCTCTGGCTTCCATCATTTCAATAGATGGATGTTTTCGCCATAGTTGAACCAGCTTATATTGCATCCCATCAACTGCCTGCATCGGGCGGTATTAATGCTGGGTCTTGTAGGCCGCCGGGCAAAGACTCGGACGGCGTTGCACGCGGTAAATATCTTCATTTTCTGTGCAAGAAATAACAACCACCTCGCCACGCAAACGTTGTCGGGTGGCTTAAGGGGACATGAAGTAAGGAAAAGAAAGCAAGACATCCATACCATTTATATATATATATTGGACGGGATGACCACCATTGTTGGGCGATGGCTAAAAGCAAGCAATCATCGGGATGGGATGGGGATAGCGGCGGCAGGGAACAATATCGTGTGGTTTATCCTTGCCTTGCACGCCATTCGACGGGAGTTCGATGGATGTAATGTGGCGTGCGGATGTAATGGTAGCGGTTTTGGCTTGTATCCTCGACTGGGTCACTTCCAGCCTGTCCTGTCCGCCTGTGCGTCGGTGTGTTTGTTTGCGATGGTATTTTCTCTTCGTCCCTTCGTATTATCGCAAAAACTACTTTCTACCGTTGTGTGGGAAACGACGCACTACATACAAATACACTCAAGCAGCCAGACCAAACATAAGGTACACTCGTTCTCACTCTAATGTGCTCTCGTTACCTCTCTTGTTCTCGCTCTCTCTCTCTCTTTCTCGCTCCATTTTTCTTCACGACACACCTCGCCGACGTATTATTTTCACATCACGTAATTGAATTTGTTCGAAAGATCGATCAGAAAGCACTTGTTAACACAGGCACCTCAAACCCAGGACGAAGGCAGGAAAGTTAACGAGAGAAAAATGTCCGAGCACAAAGAGAAAGAGAGAGAAAGAGAGAGGTAGAGGGAGAGAATGACCCGCGTGTGCAGACAAAACACTCGGTCAACGAAACACACAACAAAAGACGCGACGGCAGCGGGATTTACCTCGAAAAAAAAGAAACGAAATAGAAAAAAAAACACCGCCGAAAGGTCAAACCGGAAGGGACTCACGCGAGAACAATTTCCGCTCCTTCCTTCCGCTGCTTCCTTCTAGCCACGGCCCTGTCTGTGGCGCGTGATTTAATTGCGCGTTTTTCGCGTCGCTGAAGCGGGCCGGCGGAAACAGGGAAATATAGTTAATAGCCCAAAAGCTCAATGACCTACCGACGATGGTCTTTCGCTCTCGGTAATAGTTGCTACGAAATGGGGTCGGGCTGGGTGCGTTTGTGACGACCTTTGTCCGTTTCGCATCACCGACCGACTGACGGGGGTGTAAGATTTATTGCCGATGAAATCAACCGAATCCTTTCGCATTATTTCAACCGCTTTCAACAGCTCCTTTAGCACGGAAGGTTGCCTGGCAACGTTTGCTTCGCTGCACACTTCGATGGGATCAGTTGGAAAATATATTCAACAATGTATAAATTTAATTCGATAGAAATTCAATCGCTCGCATTGACTCACTTTGCATTGAACGTTGCGTTGGGTTGCATCATTTTGGGTTTGAAATAGCATTTCCTACGTATTACTCACATCTGAAGAACGCGTTGAAATTCACTCCACGTACCAAACAAGCGGAACATAATAGTAGCACAAAATGCAATAAAAGCTGCCTCAGTGCACGATATTTCACACTCACTATGACGCACTATATTTTACGAAACCGCGTCGAATCAGCCGCAGACGGCAGCCGAGCTGCTCGGTTTCTTTTTGGGCGATAGTGCACCTCAACAATCACGTCGGTAGCAATCACCGCGAACCGTGCCGAATCCGCCGAATCAATCAGCTGCCGCCACGGTGGCAGCAGCCAACAATCCAACTGGTGGTCGTTTAGTGTGGCGTAACGGCTGTGGAAACGGAGGAGCGTTAGCTAATTCGGGCAAAAGGAAAAAAAAAAACCGAACACTGCTGGATGGTGCGACTGGGACTGGGGAAAGCCGGAAAGAAACGAAGCGTCCGTCCCGAACGACCGTAAGCTAAGAACTAACTGTTTGGGAAAGGCGAGCGTAAGCGCTTGCCGTCCTTTATCACTCTCGGTTGATGGGTTTGGTAGCACTGAGATTGTGAGAGCGTACTTTCAACAAGTTATCCTTCACGCTCTAAAAGCTTCTCCGAGCGACCCGAGCAAAAGGGAAAGAAATGGAATCCACTCACAACGGAAAAGCCAGACAAGGGCAGATGAAAAAGCTTGCTGCAGTTTGTACCACGCACATGCCACGCAGTTGACAGCTGTTGTTTGTTGTTTCAAAGGCAATGGACGCCATTTCCACTGTAAGAGGTGAAAGCTCTAGCGTGAGTTCCCGTCCAAAGTGGAGTGTTTACATCCGAGCTGTCTTTCAACAGGTTTCCATAATTATTAATTTAAGGAGTTGGTCGAGCTTTCAGGAGGAATTCGGTTTTGAAAAGCGTCTAGCTAAGGAATTCCTCCAATGGTTGTCGTTTATAAGGTAATAAGGCTAGCGAGAGCTTTTGGATAATAATATAAAAAAGAAATTAAGAGGCTTTTGTCAAGGTTTAAAAAAATTTTGAAAGATACTTAGCATACTTAGCAATTGAAGTTTTTTTTCTGTTTCGAGTAGATAATTAATGTACATTAAAGTTAATATTATTGGAAATGTAACGAGCTTAACTGATAACAGTAACATATCCTGCTAAGCCGAATAAAACAAGGGAACTGTTGTTTTTTTATTTTTGCAATAATTAAATATGGGACAAAACTCAATGTATAGGATGAGATTTTTTTTGCATATTTTGTACTATGTTATGACTTATTTTTCGATATACTTAAACAATTTAAACTATTGTTTAAACCATTGAGCTGAAATATTAAAAAATTATAGTTTTTTATGCCAGAGGGTGAAATGGATGATTTAATAGTCTTAAACATTCTGCGTATTCTGTAGCGATGAGAAACCTAATAAAAAAAAATATATATGTTAGCAAAATTTCTTAAATGTAGCTAAAAGCTGTAGGATGTTCTATTTCGTTGCATTTAAATTCAACAAGCTTTCGAAAAAAGCTTTCAAACGCCATCTATCGTCGATTGAGCATGTAATAAAATTCTTCCAGCGAGCTTTATTGCCACCATCCTTTCGAAGAACTGAACTATGTTCCATTTAATTTCATAGGAAGTGCAAGAGGCGGCTCGCTCTTTCCTTGCCTTAGTCACAATATTTTTAATGCATTCTCATTCCACCTTACGTCCCTTCATTTCTAATGCCTAGATAAAAGAAGATCGTGAAGGAACGGTTATGAGTACTGCTGCGCGAAACGGTATGAACTATCAGGAAATTAATTTCGTTTTCTCTTAGATTTACTCGACTTCTGTTCTTTACTCCCAGGACGATAGGGTGTCTGCTTTGCTTTTTGATCTGTTTTGATTTGCTTTTTGATACGGATTCCGGTTTTACAGTGAAATGTTTCTCCGACCTTGGTCTGGTCAGTCCGGTTCGGTTTGAAGCGCTATGCATTATGTCTCTTTTCTACTCTTCCAAGCTGGAGATAAATTGAAAGAATGTGTCTTGGTGCATATAAAACAAGCTGGTACGGCTGCAGTAAAGTGAGTTTTCATTCGTTCGGAAGTAAAGCTTTTGAAGAATGAATCAATGGTCCACTTTACGAGAGGATACGATGACAAAAAATCGTTTGGTTTAGCCTTGTTCAGGTAGTATATTACGTCCTGAGCGGAAGTATTTCAAAGCTTGGTATAGAAAGGGCGTAGAGAAAGTACACCTTTGAAAGGAGTATTTTATCGTTTGTTCTGCTCATTGTATGATGTAGATAAAATATAAATTAAACTACATGAATATCTACGCACACTTCGTAGCACCATTTAGTAAATATTACTCTTGTAAATATGACACAGTGCGTAACCCAGCGGTATTAGAATGAAAACAAAAAAAAAACAATAATTTGAAACAGATAGTAGAAAAGTATTTTGTTGTAAAAACACAACCAAAAAAAAAAATATAACTCAAACTTTTTTATAGTTTGATAAAAACAAGGGATATGAAATTTCTATCCTTTATTTTCTAGCATTTCCAATATTTTTAAAACCTTAGTGGCACTTTGCTTAATAAAGATTCTGGCTTCATAAAGAATTTTAATTAATTTTCTAAAAGTTTGTTCAATATTATCATGCACCAATAATTTTTATGAAAATTTATTGAATATTGAAATAGATAAAAAACGTTTTATTTTGAAAGGATTCTTTATTTTGAAAAGAAAATGAAATGTTTACTAAGAAAATACTAAACATCAAAATATCCAACTTTAATTTTGAAATCTGAGAAAATCGTTTACTTCTTGGAAAATTGTTGAAAAGCTATAGGATTTAGTAACGAAGATTTATAGCAAAAACGTTGTGTTGCAGGGTTCGATCTTGTACATGTTGAATATAAAAGTAAAAGTAATTTGGAAAACTTGAATAAATCAAGTTCAATATTCTCGACAGGTTTTCGTTTTTTTTTGATAGAAATAAGTTATTTAGTAGTTTTAAGTTGTGCTACTAATTTAAACAGTGTAATTTTGCATTTCGGCGTGTAATGTTTGTTTATTTTCTAGAACTATTTCATGTTTGTTTTTTGTTTGTTATTCACTACCCAAGGGACGATCAATTTCATGTGAAGTAAATAATCAGTATTATTTGTACAAAAAAGACTTTACCTTAATGACTGATTCGTATCCTCATTTGATAGCTTCTTGTTGGATAAGAGACTGTTGATATGTTTGTATATTGAAGTCATATTGAGCAATCTGTTAAGCAACCCGAATTTAAACACAGACCTGCTCGTTTTGATCACTGTCATCATTTGTGTTGCTCACTTTCTCAATTACCGATGAGTTAAACGAATGCACAACTAGACCACCATATTAGTTTTGTCACATCGATCATCAAATATGAATACTGAACGCAATGCGCATTTATTTGGTTATCGGGGTTTTGTTTTTGGAATCTGCGAATACGGGTGAATAGTGATAGTGTGCCACCTGCTGGTGGATTGATTGCAAAAATACAGGAATCGTCATTTTAGTCCACCATTATCCATTTTATACGGTGTGTGTATATATATATATCGTTAGTTAGTTACTAGCTAGCACAATCCCAAAGCGACAGTTACGCTCTCACCTAGCCTACGGGGTGAAACCATCGAAAGGAAACGGGAGGCGAGCAGAGGCTCTTCGTCGTATGTACAGTAATCGCTACCCTACTGGTCCGTCCGTCGGGTCCGTCCGTGCTTCTTATTGACTTTCCTCGGGCAAGAAGAAGCAAGCCACCCGGACGGCGTTAGCACCGGTTGATTGTAGGTTTAGTTGGTTGCTGTGGATTCCCTGTTTCAGTTGCGGAGAGCAAGTGAAGGTTAGGGGGTGAGAGGACGCATGTAGACGAGCCTAGCCCGGTAAGCCTGTTAGCTATGTGTGTGTTAAGTGTTGACCACAGGAATTGTCATTCGCTATTGCTATACGGAACCACAATACCCGCACCCTTCGGTACGATTGTGTTGGCTTAGCCTATAAGTGTAGTGCATTTTTGGTTGCCCTTAACCGCTATTGCTCAGGATCAAAGTCTTATTATGATTCGCTCCCTCCTAATGGGGTTTCACGGGTTTGTTCAACAATGTACGTGCAAGCTTTCCCGTCTCACCATCCCTCCCTATCACCCTGCTCCCTCGTCCTCTTCAGCCGCTCTTTCCTTGCGTGTTTGCTTGTTGATTGTGTGGAGTTTTACCCTTGTGTTTTTTTTTTCGTTTACGTGTGTGGCTTGAGTCGAAGTAAGTGAAGACCGGTCGCGCGGTCAGCGCTGTCCGTTTGCTAACTTCTTTCCCTTCGGTGCTCTTCCCTCAATTGTACTGATACAGTGCTTTGGCTTGCAGCTAGCAGTTTCGCTGTCTGACCGGGCAACAATGCCATTTTGAAACCGAAACTCTTTAAAACACGCTGAAACCGATAAATTCGTGGCACAGCACACGCTCGCTTCGCATACCGGTGTGGGTTTGGGTGGACACACACACGTGGGAATGTCTCCTTTCACTGGTGAACTACCCGATTGCGGGCGATGCGAGCGTATGATGATGTAGATGCTGAGGAGGTGACGACTCAAAGGCATGACTGGTGATGATGGGTGGTCGTTTAGATTACATACGCTCCCTATCGTTGCGAATGATTAACACTATCTTAATACTACAGAGTTTGCTTCACGCTCTGAATAGCTTTGTCATTTAGTTTAAAATTGTTTATGGTGAATTATGGTTAAAGTAATTTATTAATAAAGTAGTTATTAACTAAATAATTATATTAATCATTGAATTGTATAAATCAAAATCGAAAATTTGGACGATGACTCGACATTATGAACCTGTTATTTTAGTGTTGAAAAAGTTTAAACAAATAAAGTGAATCGTGATAACAATTTATGTCTCGTAAATGTACGTAAACTAAGCTATTAGGTAGAGAATTTTGTTGGCAAAAAATATGGAGAAGTATATAAAATAAATTCCAAAAAACCAATTGATGATGTGTATAGTAAGTTGACATAAATTTAAATATGTTTCTTTGAATGGTTATGAGTGCAATTGTTAGCAGATGATTATAGTTAGTAAAAAACAATCAATTTTACACACTTTGTTGTGCATATTATGTTAAGATAATAATGATCGTATCCACCTGCGCTTGTCTTGTTTATTCCTTAACATAAAAAAGAATTACATTCGATTAAGGCATACAGGAAAAAGAGCGTATCAAATACACAGTTCACAGTATCTTTTAGCACGACGACAAATACAGTTAACCACAGCCAGCGGGCCCGAGTGGTGGAAACACATAGAACAACACCGAGGACAATCATGAAAAAGGCATGACGAAAAGAGGCGTATCGAATATGCGAGCTTAACCTACTTACTTACGCTACGCTATGTGATTCGTGTTCGTACTTCTTACCTAAATTGGCGCCGATGTTCGTCGTGTCACAGCTTTCCGTCTGCACCCTTTCCTCTGTACAGCACCGACGCCTTGCGCCAGTGGGCATTGAAAAGTTGAAATTGACAACAAACAGCCCTTGAAAGCCGATGAGCTTTTGGTGGATCGTAGGCCCGCACGCGGGAATGACGGTGGCCGTTCTTGCAGGGTTTGGCGAGCCAGTTTCGATGTGTGAGTTGGATTTATTATCGTTCGAAAAATAAACGATCCATTTATGTTGCATGAGATGGTTTGAAACATAAATGTTTGTTAAGGTGTTACGAAAACAATTGTGATATAATCGTTGTAAAATAGAGTGTTGGATGAATCATTTTAATTTCAAAAAACTTGATATGTGACGTTTGCTTAACTAAACATACTGAATCTCTAGCATCAAGAACGCTGGAGAACAAACCACATAAAAAGTAAAAATTAAAAAAAAAATCAAGTAAAATATAAATATCATTACAGGGTTTTCGACGATATAATTGATACGTTCAGCAGCGCTATTGAATCGTTCGAGCATACAATTGACATGTTCAGTGCGCTATTGATGTGTTCGGATGATTGTGTTGAATCGCGTTCAGCAGCGCTATTGACAGTTCATTTTTCCCCTCCCGTCGTGGGGATAGTTTTTTTCTCCGGAATATAAAAATTTAAAAAAATAACCGACGACGCATTAAGTGGTGGTAGTTTTGTTATTGTTAAAAGAATTTTAACGAAATTGTAATTAAAAATAGGGAACTTAGTAGAAAACTTGTGAAAAGCGAAAAAACTATCATCACGACGGAAGGGGAAAAATGAGCTGTCAATAGCGCTGCTGAACGTGTCAATTATATCGTCGAAAACCCTGTAAAAGTAAAATATCATTAAAAGTAAACTTTATATCTCAAAAAGTAGAAAAAAAACAGTTGCCAAGAATTGCTCCATTTGTTAGTTTTATGTTTGGAAAATTTAGTTTTACACATGACAAATATTAATTCGGTTTTAAAATATGAAAGAATGAATACAAGATTCTCTTAAAACATATTTTTAATTCAAATATTTTAATAAATCTACTATTCGTTACAAAATGTTATTATCCCATCTAGCACGTCTCCTCCTAGCGAATGACTAACCAGCTATAAAGGTAACAATCAGTCTAGGAGTGCGGTATCACAGTAGATTCGACCACCTACGTGGGTATTTGTGTAGAAATAGAAAGAAACACACTCTTTTCTTGACAAGAAGCAAACAAACAACATTTAAAAATAATAATAAAATAACGATAGTTTGTGGAAAAACTGTAACTAATCTAAAGCTACACGTACACCAAGACAATTAAAAAAAGTATCAACACCTGCAGCTAACTCGCGAAACCCTGCAAGAAGGTCAACCACCGGTCCGATCCGTCGTTAGGAGAAATAGGGGAACAAAGCTCCCGATGGAGGCGCCTGGTTACTTACGTCGTTACAAATGGAATTGCATGGTGTTAATCGTCTAACCTATGGGAAAAGCGCGTTAGGGTTGGGGAATTTCTATACAATCGGCCAGGACACGGGTCCTAGCTCGGTAAACAACAGCACATATTTATCACTATCTGCAGCAAAGAGCGGGGACGTGTCAATGTACGCATCACCGTACCACGATGGAGACGCCCGGTCCTCCACGCAACCCGGTGCATTGTCGGGCGGGATGGTAAAATCCACGTAACCCTGTGTCGATTCGACCGAGGCACCGAGGCAATCGATAAGTTCACGCAACAAGGCATCATCACTCGTACTCGTACGATCTTCCGCATCACCGGCCATTTTGCGTCCGCCAACGACGGCCGGCCAAAGCTTTGGTGGCTCATTTGTGACTGTTTGTTCCACCTTCGGTGTGTGATCCCACCCGGCGTAGGCATTCATTATGGATGCGCGGCACCCGAGGCCCGTGGCCCATGGGCTGCGAATCTTGACGGCTAGAACGTCGGCAAAATTCCACCAGCCACCGTCGGCAAACACCTTCGTCAGCACGCATCGGCGGACGGTGGCGGCCACAAGCCGATGGGTTCGTTTCTTCCGGACGGCTTTCAATCGAATCGTTCCCTTCAACCGCAACCAGCTAGCCGGTGTGCGAGGGCATGACTTTTTAACCAGCGCACTAGGGCGCCGCTCTTCATCCGGCACCACCGTTTCCGGGGTCAGTTCCAGCGGTAGGTGATGCTGCTGGGGCTGCTGTTTCGGTGTTGCCGGAGGTGTGTTGAGAAAACATTCAACATTCAGTGGTAATGGCACCGTACCATCGCCAACGAATTCGTCCGTTCCAGTGGATGGTGTGTTACGGTCCATGCCCGTGTGAACGTACGAAACGTCCGAAACGGGAATGACAGAATCATGCCGTGCGGGAATGTTATGGTTCGAGTCTTCGGCATCCGGCGTTGACATGGCTTCCGCGTTGGTGGTGGCGGGGAACTTTTCGTCTGCATCGTCGCTGTCCAGAATAATAATCGGTTTCATTTCCGATTGGCACTCGGTAGCACCGGCCGGCTGAGCGATGGTAGGCCGGCCGGTTACATTTACGCTGTCCAGCTGCCAGTGACGAGGTGACCGATCCGTGCCGGCGGACATTGATTTGTATGCGGGTGATGTTGTCTGCGAAAGAGGAATACATGGAAAGATAAAAATAAACGAACGACAGCGGGGCGGTACGCCTAAAGGGGGAGAGTGAGGGGGGGGGGTGAGAGGCAATGGAATTTGCTTCAATCACGGCTGAAAACTTGTGATCGGAGCCGGAGGTAAAATTGTTTGTAGAGTTTTCGGTTTTTATCACCGCTGTTATTGTTGTGGACATTTCAATGTTAAGCTTTCAATGAAATGATAAGTTTTCACATCGTGTCTGTGTGTTACAAACGCGTAATCGGATAAGAAGTTTCATTTCAATGAACGTTTGGATTTATTTTAGGTTTATTTGATGGTTGTTTATTTATTGAATGTTTAAAAAAAACCCAGCTTACTTGCCCCGTCCGGAGAGCCCCCCCACTTCCGCTATCCTATGAAAACAACTTTTCTCTTCAAACACTTTCTTTTTCGTGTCACAATATTTTTATAAAATGCATATTTTCCTAAGTTAGTATTTTTTGTCCACACCGGAAATGGATTATAAATGATATTCCTGAATCCTTTTTTCCATTTCATTCCTTATCCTTCTGGCTACCTGTCCATTTTTCATCCCTTTCGGTATATAAGTTACAAAACCGGTCCATCAGAAAGCAATAAAAACAATGTACCAGAACTAAAGAACAAACAATTACTCAACACAAAACAATAACGTTGCATGCTTTTTTCCATATAATTAAAATACTTATGTATTTTGGTTTGTAGTTTTGATGTTTTCTTTTATAAAATTAATATATCCCCCTTAATTTGCTCCTACTAAAAGTGGATGCATAATAACAAGCACTTAATAATCTAATAGACTTAAAGAAGGGACACCTTCCATTTTCGTTTGACCACATTTCTAACCAAAACAGGTATGTACAACAATAAGTTGTAATAAGCTACGAGCTAAGAAATTCCAATAAACAGCCACATTACCGCAACCACCGAATCACAGCTGCAAAGACAAACACAGGTGCGTTATTTGTAAAACTTTTTGATTACTCTTTTTTGCCCGCAATTCATTTATGCAAACGCTAGAACAAATCATACAATTTGTCTGCTTACGCGGGGAAAGCCCTTTTGGAGTAGAGGGGATTTTCTGCCATTTGCTATCACCCGGTGCATGGGCAGGCGGAAATCTGGCCACTTAGAATTTATTTTCATTCCCTTTTTACGGCGAATGAGAAATTTACATTACTTTTTTCCCCCACCCTGTCCGTTGCAATGACGGAAGCGGTTGCATGCTCCTGTGCGGTCGCTCCATACTTGGCTCATAATTTACTATTGCACACGATGCGAAAGAATGTTGAAAATAAAAAAAAACCCCGGTCCAGTTTACCTTCAAGTGTAGGCGCGTTTTAGCTCACTCTTGCCTCCGTTTGGCCGTGCCGAACTGAGACGTGCAGAAAAAGCACGAATGAAAACCAACTTGCCGTTCCATTTGTAACGCGGGGTATGGTCATAAATTTTCCGAAAAACTTTTCCATCTTCCTCCCTCTCCCCCCCCCCCGCCACACCACCATGGGGCTGGGCTGAAACCACGCAACCTCTTTGCATAACAAATTGTAGTGACACTTTTCACCTTCGTCGTGGGGCAAAGGAATAAAACGGGCGAGTACAAGAATTACATTAAAAGTGGTGCAGCTGCCTGCCACCCGGGGGCTGGAGCTGAAGGGTAAAAGTTTAAAGTTCTCCTAAACTCGGTACCTCCAGCCGGGCTGCTGCACCAGGGCGCATTTATGGTCATATGAATATTTATGTGCACAGCGCAAGAAAATACCACCATCAGTCCAGTGTGTGAGTGTGTGCGTGTGTTGAACCGGAGGCATCTGGCAAGTGGAGCAGTTAAATCTGTCGGAAGGCACCGCACCATTTCCGTTCAAGGTCAGCTCCGACGAAGTGTTCGAAATGGTCGATCTTGCCACATCAAATAACAAACGACGAGCATCCATTGTTTCGGCTGTTCTTTTTGTCGGATCCCTATCCATAGTGGACGGGCGAGGAAGTGACAACCCCTGGACCGGCAAGTGTCCTTCTTTTTAACTACACTATCGAGAGCACTTATCGAGAGCGGGAGAAAGAGGTCGCTTCCTAAGTGCTGACCGGGTCCGGACCGGGTCCGGAACCCTGGAACCGGATCACACCGGATGAAGTGTCGTGTCAACAGTCGATCTGCATCACAAGTGGGCAAATGTTTTGCTATTGACGTTTCGCCACGAGTTTCCGTCGATGACGTTCCCGGGTGTGATGGTGCAACATTGCAATACTCGTTGTAATTACCTGTTTCGACCGTACGAGGAACCCCTCATCGCCACTTAATGTGCTCAGTGCGTTTCTAGCGCAGTGCGGACAAATTCCCCTGCTGGGAATTGTAAAAATGTTATTGCAAAACAAGCGTACAACGATATTTGATATGCTCTAAAAAGCGGAGAGAAACAACTGGTTTGATGATCTGATCCTTTATCTAGTTTTGTTGTACGATGTTTCAGTGTTGGTCGTATCATGGAATGTTTGAATGAACGAAGGTTTCATTTTATTTACACAGATTTTTTTTTGCTAAAAATATTTAGGTTTGGTCATTATTGATTAAACATCTAAACAAAATCGTGGTATATTTACGAGTTTATAAACATGTGTTAACGACAGCACCCTCATATCTCTTATATCCTATGTTCTAGGTTAGTTAGCTAAATTAGTTGTAACAATGGTGGAACAATGTAATGTCAACGAAGTTTTTATACGAGTACTTAAACTCCTAACATAATTAACAAATGTGAAGAAAAAGTTGGAAAAAACGATAAAACAGTTGATTGTTGTGCTGTGGAAGTAATCATTTTTGATGATAATTTGAAATCATTTTTTAGAAACAGGCTTCTTTATACAATACAGGCTTCAAACGTTCCGCGGTTTTATATGCGTGAGCGGCATCGAATTTATGCAGTATATTTCTGAATCTTCTATCTCGCTGAGGACTGTCAATTAGAAAAAAAAGTATTACGAGGGTTGATCCGAAAGTAAGTTCCTCTAAGAGCTCTAGCCGCTCTCTCCTAAGAGCTCAGTTCTCCCTCTCGCTATAACCCCCTCACCGTTTCACTGCACCATTCAAACTTGGCTCCGAGATGGACGTTCCTATTGTTCATCCGGCCAAATGCGAAATTCGTTCCGTAATTCGCTTTTCGCACGCAAATGGGGCTACAGCGGTGAATATTCACCTTCAGTTGACAGAGGTGTATGGCGACAAGTGTATATCCGTTCAAAACGTCCGAAAGTGGTGCAAGGATTTTAGTGCCGGTCGGAAGGAAGTCCACGGTGAGGAATGGAAATTCAACGCGAAGTGCTTCGAAACAGGAGGATTACTGTCCGTGAACTTGTTGCTTGGGTTGCTGGGAGTTCTTACGGAGCAGTGGAAAGAGCTTTGACTGAAAAATTGGGGTATCACAAGTGTTGTGCTCGATGGGTGAAACGATGACGTGAAAGAACTGGTGAAACGCTTCCTCAACGGGTTAGCGGCGGAATCCTTCGACATGGGTTACAAAAATTGGAGCTCCGTCTACAAAAATGCGTAGAAAAAAATGGCAATTATATAGAAAAAAAGAGCAAAGTTTCCTCTTTCCAATGATGTATATTTCTATGAGAATAAACATTGTTGTCTAGCTGTAAAATTGATGGGAACCTTACTTTTGGATAAACCCTCGTAGAAAATGTCATGCTATTTGCGACCATCGTTTATAGATGTTGTAGTAGAGGTTTAATGAAATGATGTTATTTATTGTGCCTTATTTAATGTTACTTTTATACCTTTTTTGGGTTTTATACAATTTTCGGTTTAAAAATCAATCGGGATATAAAAATAACGTTAAATAAGGAACAATAAATAAGATCATTAAATTAAAAGGTAAAATACCACCATTTTTTAAAATAACTGGGCTTTCAATCGCTTAAAAGCATTTCTTGGTATAAATGTGTATTTTGATGATGGCAAATCATTGCTAAAAGCTGAACTCCTTTTGAATTACGTAGTTGGGTTGATCGAGTTAATTAAAAAAAAACAAAAACTAGTAGAACTTACATCTTACCACAATCATATATTTTTCAAAATGCCAATCACATATCGTAACCAATAGGTTACCAAAATTAAAAATGTTGCTACACCGAGTACTACTGCATCTACTAACTATCCGTTTTATGTTTTGCTAATTCCAAGAAATATCCCTAAAAATGCTACCAATTAAGGATGCATCACTCACGTTTTACCGTCATTCTGAAAATGCATGCATCGTCGTTACCGCAGCAAACACGAGGGCGTTCCAGGGTGAACGGAGCAAGCCTACTAGATGCCAGCACAACATTGTGATTGAGTGGTTCAGATCATCGATTTTATCGTCTAGCTCGAGTGCACTAGGCAGCACCTTACCGAGGGATTACCAACGGAGTGCGAGGCATTGTAGCAAAATACTTTCGTTCGGTGTTCTCCCGTGTCCCCGAAGGGCACGATTTCATCCTGCCGTGCGGTGGTTACGTGGTGGTCCTATCTGTTGAAGGGTACGGTACACATTGGAAGCAGCTGCAAAACATGCTTACCCAGAATAATGCAGCGTTCCTATTTTCGAAAACAACTACAACACGCACGCACACAGCACGATGGTTTCTAATTACATTCTTCGACACACCCGAACGGTTTGAATGGGAGAAGGGAAAATGAGGTAGGCAATGGGAAACCGAAAACTTATACACCATCAACGCCTGAACTATTTTGGAAGGGATCTTCGGAATTCACCCGGCAGAGTGGATGAAAACTTACCTTTGGGGACGTTGGCACCTCCGGGAGTTGGTCGTGTGTAGGCAGATTTGCATCGGAACCACAACCATAGACTTGGATAAATTTCTGGCATAGCTCCTGCAGGTCGGCCCGCTTCGGAAGCGTTCGTAGTAGGAGTCTGCGGATAAAGGGGATAACATTTTTAACAACTCCAAAAACCCACGACCCAATCCCAAAAGGTGAACCCGGGGATATGCATGTGAAATATCGTTTAAATTAAGAGCCATTTGTTAGCTTAAGCGTTTTGAAAAAGGAAACGAGCACGAAAACTTTTTTAAACATTCAAACGAAGCGTTTTCGTAGTTTGGTTTCTTGTTAAACAAAACTCCCTTTGTTTGCACGATCAAAAGTAATCCAATTTCATTTGCCATACAAAACCGTCCCAATCACATCCACACACACACACACACACACACACACACACACACACACACACACACACACACACACACACACACGTGCGCGCGTGCATATGTAACAATCCCTGAAATTGAAAAGTATCGTTTGCCATTTTATTGTTTTGAAAAGTTTTCTTTTTTGGATGAAAGATTTCGTGTTTGCCCGGCACCCGTAAAGTGCAACGGAACGTGAAACCGTGAAGTTGGTGCGTGAATAAAAAACGCGCTTTCAAATTCAATCCATTTTCGGTGTGTCCCGTTTTTTTTTTTGGCGTAAAGTGATGTACCATTTACTTTGAATTGAAGTTTTTGGTTTTAAGTGCTTGTCAAAATTGTTTGTACAAATAAGATTGTATGGCAAATAATTCTCCAATTGAACTAACAATCATGGTAATTATTTTTTTGGTTTCAATATTTAAAAAAAAACGATAGGGTTAAAAAGGGATGATACTTTACAAAGCTTAATTTAACAATGTGTCACGAAAAAACTCTCAAACAAATTTATTTTATTAATACTTTCAAATAGAGAAATTAAGCAACAAAAATATGTGAAATAATTAGGAGTAAATAATAAAACATTCGTTATTACGATTTGCTAAAAGCTACTGTTTTATCCTAGACGCCTTGTACAGTTTTTATTGTTCACCATAATATTAAACCGTTAACATTACCCATTAATAATCATTAAACAATTATAGTTTAATTTTTATTTTTTTAACTTATGATAAAATGTATAACCTGTGATGATGTTTTAGCAATCATTCGATGGCTAGTAAATTTTGTGAGGAAAAGTCTCTCAGTGTTTCATATCTATCTGCCAATATTAGCAGCTTTTGAAATTAAAAAACCGGATTTCGATTCTTAATGTTAATGCCAATATATTTCTAAATCATACATGTTTAAACCTAAACAGTTCATCTTCCACTATTCCACAGTATCATTTATAACCACTGTTTTGTATTATTACACTCATTCATCGTAGTTCTAGTTATCACTAGTTAAGTATGTTCTCAATGCTTGATGATTGATTGGCCCATCAATGGTTGATGTGCCTTTAAAGCATGACGAACCCGCATTTGGTGCAAAATATTGTTCTGATGTACACACAAGTTGTGGTTCATCGTTTGGGTTTGTTGAAACTTGCAGTGAAACGGTGTTCGAATGCCTGAGATGATGTCGACCCTCCGAAAACTACGTCTATTTCGTTTACATAACATTACCTTAGGTCTTCAACGTATAAACTAACTTTATTCGTCAGAAGCTAACGAAGAAACTACTGAAAACATGGTTCAAGTAGTTTTGGGAAACACCGTCAGTGAACTGACAGAAAATCGGGTGCAAGGTAGGAAAATTTGACCATTCGCGGGCCATCGCGAATACGAAAATCATCGCTGTTTCATAGTATACGCTTTATTTAATTTATAATAAATAAAAACGTAACTGTTGCTCACTTTTGTCTACAAGTGGCACAATTTCATTAAAAAATAAGAAATAACAAGAAATGTTTGAACAGTGTGATATAAAAAATACTTGAATGGGGCAATATTCAGACACTAGCTGAATCAAACAATAGTGTAAGTGATTTAGTATAAAAGAAATATAATGCCAACATTTAAATATTTCATCATGAAAATTAATTTCATGAAACAGTTTCCCAAAAATATTCCATATATCGGTACATCACTGCTTGCACAAACGGTCCCTTTCTTCTTAGCTGAAACTGGAATTCATTTCTTGTAGTCGAAACTTTTCGACAAAGGGCCAAAAGTGGTGGCCCTTGTTTTTCGCTACAAAATCGTTCCACTACCAGTCAGCAGCATGGTTCACTCCTTCGCAAAAGATAAAAAAAAAAACGAACACATGACAACCTTTCCTCATTAGCCTTTCCTCTTTCCGACTAGAAAGCGAGCAATCTGGAGTCCGTCTTACTTACCCGGTCGTCGTATTGTTCCGTTTGGCATCGGCTGGCACCACACCTGCACGCATTCGGGACACCACCGGCGGAAAGATGCGTCTGAGGGCCGCATCCCGGCGGCAGATAGCACGCGGAAACTCGTACGGCAATTGCGTTAGTGCAACGGCATCGATGCGGGCCCACTCGTCGACCGGGTCCGATTGGTTCGGTCCGTCCACCCACAGTAGGGCCTTCCATTTGGCGTAACAGAGCACTAGCCGACCGTACGTTTCCACATCGTTTGATCGATAAATGGTCAGCCCGGTGGTGGTGGAAGGATTCGCACCATACGTTGCTGATGCCGCCGACGCTGCCGCGGGGCCGAGGAATGCATCGAACACCGGCACCAGCAGGGATGCGAACGATGGACAGGATTTCACGCGCAGCAGCGTCAGTTCGATGAATTCCGTTCGATTGCGAAATATCAGTCGCAGGCTTTCGGCGATCGAGTGCGCTTCCTGGTGGAGGGCGCGCTCGTCAAGGGTGGGTGTGGGCGAAAACATGTCCGCCGGCACCGGATACGCCGCCCGAGCCCACAGCCGGCTCTTCCGTTCCATCAGCTCCGCGAGCAGCGGTACGTTGATGTAATTGCTTCTGATTTCCATCGAGTGCTGGATTTTATTAATTTCCCCAATGTGCGTGGAATTGAGGAATGGCGTGCGTAGGAACGGGAAGACACATACATTCGGTGGTAAACATTCCCAGAAATCGCACGTCCATCGACCCGGTTCGAGCGAGTCCGCAGGGCAGGGAAGTCATCGTCATCCGCCCGGTTCAAAGGTACGAATGATTGTTGATTGGACGAGGCACAGTAAAAAAAAAAATGGGAAAAAGCAGAAAAACAGAGTAAGTAAAAGGGATGCACAAACGAAGCAATTAATTGAAACATCAAAAACACGAGTCGCACCAAGACGGAACGGACGCGAGAGCGCGATTGGGTTTTGTTTTATTTGCTCTATCGTTTTTTTTTTCATTTTGATCGCTACGTCCGTTCATTTACTTGCCTTCGCGGCAGCTGTCGCGTGCCAATTGATATTCAATCGGTTTCGATTTGGCAATAAAAACAAGAAAACCTTAATCGCTGAGGAAAAAAGACAACGGTTGACCAAACCGTTTTGGAAACGTTTTGCGGTTTTATGGATTTTTTTCTTGCTTTTCACCCACTGCTATCGCATTTTTATTTTGCAAAATTTTTCCAATTGCGTCTTTTAAATTGAGGGGTGAGTTTTTTTTCCACAAACACTCGTTTTATAATATGAGAAGAAGAGGCCACGGTCGCGTGTTAATCATTCGCTTAACATTCGCATGAGCGAAAGCACGGGAAATGTGTGACTGTTTGCGCTTCTCTGTCCGCAACCGATGACTGGGATCGATTTGAATCAATGTAAACTTTGTTAATTGCTTTTCCTTTCGGTCGATGCAGCCTTGCGTTTCGCGTGGCGGTGACAGGTGCAGCTGTAGCGTCGTTGATGTCGAACAGGGCGTACTGCATCCGGAAGTGAATCTTGGTTTATTTTCTTTATCGTGCGATTTATGGTTAAGTTTGTGTCCAGAGGCCATCAACGAGCACCGTTTGCTTAGTGATTGGTGATGGGAAATAGGTTTTACTTGTGGAGACAGTAAGAAAAATCTTCTTAAATCAATATAATGAAAATGAAGAAATATCAGTTTAAGCGCATTAAATGTTAAAAAAATCGAACGAAATGCTTATAATATATTAAATTTTTCCGTACATCTTACGGTATTATGAATTATTAAGATAATCGTCAGTATTAAATATCGTCAGTATTAAAAGTCGGAATATTATGAACATATTTCTTGATTACCAGGAAATGATAAAGTTTTTCGAAAACCAAGCTGAATTGAACTTTTTATAGAATTGAATATTTTTATTTTTCTATTTATTGCGATAAAAAATACTATACCCTGTTCAATGTTCGCATTTGAGGATTTGTTAAGGAAAGTGATGTGATTCTTATAAGTACTAACGTGTGGGTACTAAAAATACATCGACAGTTATTCCAAAACTGTAAGATTTCTACAAAAAAAAACCTGCCAATCCCAAACATAGTCAGCAAAAATCCAACCTATAGATGGTCACACATTTGGCGAAATATAAACAATAATAGGCTATCTTCACACGAAAGAAGCAAGTACTATGCACTAGTTAATAATAAAATCCCATATAAAGAAAAACTTCATGAATGGAACATTGTCAACAATCCAGATTGCGAGTTTTGTGGACAAATAGAAACACTGAAACATAAATTAATAGATTGTCCAAGAGTAAAACCTCTATTCCATATGGTCCAACAAATTTTGCTTAAAAAAACCTTGCATATCTCCCTATTCAGGAACTACTAAACCCAGCATTAAGCAAATTCAATGTAATGCAAAAAATACAAATTATGAAAATATTTATAAGATACGTGGACATTATAATGTCAGGAAGCACAATTATAGGTATGAATTTAGACACACTTTCTATGTATTTAGCATAATAATAGTGTATAAGAATGTTCAATAAATAATTGTTACTATATTTATTAAAAAAAAAAAACTGCTAGTAATGTACAATCTGATGGATAACGAGAAAATTTATGAAATATTTCATGGAAAACTTTCAATATCTTTCAATTTCAATATCAATTTTTTATCTTAAATAAAATTAAAATGGTTTATTAATTTTAGTGCAGTTTTTTTAGTTATTCATTAGAAGTAAGTTATGGAACATATCTTAAACTATCCTTCGTTTACAAAGCCTCCATCAAATAAATGGCTTACAAATTCAACCAAAACTACATTACCACACAGATGCGCGCTAAACGGAATCCCATTTCCAACTCGAACCAATCACTATGCAAATTGCACAAATTATCGATAGCTTTTAATTGAATACACGACCCTTGACAAACATGCGCGCATACCAGCGCGCGCTTGTGTCACACAACTTCCCCAAACTAATTACTTACGCATTCCACCGGGCGCGGTCACCCATTGGTGTATCGCAGATTTAGATTGATTGTAGACCAGCCCAAGCGAGGGGCCACACGCCGTAGTATGGTTTGATTGATGAAGTGCCCCAAACGCAACTGTTGATTGAAGTGGATTTGCATGTTTCGGTATGGGGGGAGAGAGAGAAAGACGTACGGCGTCCGCGTGGCGAGCGGACGACTCTTTTTCTCTTTCGAAGCTTTTCGAGCGCATTCTGCCGTGCGTGGAATCGAGCGGAAGAGAGTGTTTTGGAAAATAAATCCTTCGCCACCTTCAACCATTCCGCATTCCGCGCCGTTGGATTTCGTTGACCGAAACGGCTTTCAGCGGTTCAGGGTTGTGGTTTGAAAGAGGGTGGATTATTATTTGATGAGCAGCAGGTACCAGGTGCAGTGGCGTTTGGAACAACGGTTTGGGGGTTCGGAAATCACGGCACGGTCTTTACATTCCAACGAATGCAATACTCCCATTTATCCAAGGACACACGATGGACCGAAAATTTGTAGCGAGCGTGTATCAGCAAGCTGGTCAATCCCAAATCCAATACTGCTGCGGTTACGCTCATTAGGTTGACGATTAGCCTGATGGCATCAATCAGTAATCAAGCAGGAAATAGCTCCACGTAGCATTTCGATCGATCAATCGATCGAAAACCAGGGTTTCCAGACTGCGGGCAAATTATCGAATTGATAAAGCGAGTAAGTGCATATCATTTTGGGATTGTTTTGACCACCGCTCTGGCGGATTCTCACTTTGAAGTGGTGCTTATCGAAAATTGAAAATAATTAATAAAGAGTTGTGCGGAAGTGCGCTTCATACGTCACCGTTAAAACGATTTGAAATTTATTGAAAAGTTCGCCTCCTAAAATTAACTCAACCGTCACCGCAAACGGTCGGAATCGGATCGGAACTCCATTCGGAAGATCGTTGCTTAATCAATCAGCCCCCGTACCAAACCGACCGTAAATTGGCTTTTCAAATCAACACTTCAAACTAACACAAAAATGGGCTAAATTTTTAATGAACAAGTTCTGGGGCTAATGGATGTTCGGAGCTTGAAGCGATAGTAATTTTCCGCACTCCAGGTTTTAGTTTCTCGAACGATGAGGTTCGGGCGTGCGGGATGAGACGGTTGTCAAAAGCAATATTCACGTTTGCATAGGGGTTGTTTGTTTACTTCCAACTCAACCATCTGAAATTCAATTTAACGAAAACTCACTCGATTCCGCGTCACTGAGGATAATCTCGTACGGTGCATGGACGGATACGGAAATAATTTCCGTTTTTAATGAAGTGTGAGTGAAGATGGAACAAAAAAAAAGTTGATGAAAAAAAGCTTACTCGGCTACATTCAACCTTTGACAGTGAGAGCTCAGAATCAATGAAAACCAGCGCTTGCTTGGGAAGTGGAGAGGGAACGGGATTAAATCGGATCAATTTTTTTTTGTTCACCACCATTTACGTGCTGGTGGACGCAGGTGACAGGAAGTGTAGGTGTTTTATTAGCGTTTGTGGAATTAATACCTTAACCCCGTTGGAGCGTGGGCAGAGCACTGTGAAAATGAAGCAAATGTTAATTAAAATCAAATGTAAGTTTTCACACAAATTAAATACGTCCTTTCGGGAAATTGGCGCTCGTTTGATTTCCAGTAAAATGTGTTACAATACTATTCATAACAGTAATTGGATCCAAAGCATCACGCTGCCACCCACCCGAACGGGGTGAGATCAAACAACTTTTATGAGAGGCTTTCATAAAGTATTATTAAATTTATTCTTTTTTTCGTCATAGGTTGCATTCGGTTGAAACATGGCTCATTTTCTAAGCTGCATCGTTATAATTCTATTTATTACGTCACATAACATAGTTCGCAAAAAACGAATATCGTTGGAAATAAATTGTTCGGATCGAATTGATCACATCCCAAAACGCTTCCCCTAAGCAACGCCGCACGTTGGACACACACCTATGATACAGTTCTATTTTACACTCAATCGATCATTCGGTTTTTTATGCTCCTTTTTAACCCTCACTAGGTTTAGTGGACTATTCGGCAGTGATAGAGCTAGTCGAAGGTTTGATAGAAATAGAGATGCAAGCGTACGGCCCACGATGGGATCGCTACCGTTTGAACACATTGTTTCGGGACGAAATTTCGTTTCACGAACATTATTCGGGTTTTTTTTCTATATTTTTGGTAGATCCATTTTTTCGACCACAGTTTGCTACATTTTCTCCGTGGTGGAACGGTCACCGGTGAGAGGATTATTTATGGTTTCGCGATTGTTCGTTAACGTTTCGCATTGATGCATGGCCAGGCATGGCGTACGACACATGGTTTGGCAACCGTTTAGTTTTTTTCGTTCTTCATTCTGTACAGATAAAATGCATGCACGATATGCATAGATACGAGCGAGTAAGAGATTAAAGCAAAAGTAAAAAATCTGACCCCAGAAAATATCCCATTGCTTTAGAATTATGCGCACCCGGAATGATAGATACGACAACGGTGAACATTTTGTGTGCGCATAAATTACGAGTAACAATCTCCACCAGGCTGCTGCGCACTGGTTTGTGGATGATAGTGGATGATGTGCTCTCTTTCTCTCTCTCGCTCTCTCTCTCTCCTTTTCTCCCGGCTTAGTTTCTACTATCGTACAGTGCACTCTTCGATGAGAGGCTTTATTACCGAGCGCCACAATGGATAGATAACCTTTTCATATCGACCCATGCAGGCATGTCAAACATTTGGCCCAACGATGGGTAAATTTGCTTTCAATGTGTTTAGTGTGAATCTCAGTTTAAAAAAAAACATAAATCTTTTTTTTAAATGATATTTTATTTAATTATTAAAATGTCTGTGTTCTTACTTAAAAAGTTATCTTTTTATTCGCTAATGATTGTGTGATCCTAGGATACACATAACAAATATTACGGTTTCTGATTTAAATAATAGAGAAACGGCTAATAGAAATGTGCATTTAGATTAGAAAATAAAATAGGTATTGAAGGTATTGATTGAAGAACCATAAAAAAATACTGAAATTAAAGATTTTGTAAATATTTATAACCATTTTGTGAACATATCAGTAACATATTTCGAACGTACTAATGTCAAAAAATAAATTTTGTAAATTAAAATTCAAAATCATTCAAAAGTATATACATTTAAATAGCAAGAAACTCCATTTTTTCAAAATTGAACGTCAGAGCGACTAAAATAAAAACATAAAAATCTCTTTTGCATAATTCTTGTTGGCGAATATCTTATGAAATTATTTAATTTTTGAAGTTCTCCTGCATCTCATCCAATGATGAGTTCAATGAACATTACTTGAATCGTTTTCTTTTTAAGTCGGGAGGAACAAAAACATGAAATTTGCAATTTGATAAGCATATTTTTAAAATTGTTTCATTGAATAATACATCCCGTTAACTCTGCACCCTTCAGAAGTGTAAATAAATCCTATGACCATTCGTTCAAAACGCAGCCTACTTTTCCTCTCTTCGCTCGCTCGCTGCATTCAGGACAGCTGGATACCCGTGAGTACATTTTAAGTTTGACATGCCTGAACGAAATCGATAATCAAGAGACGCATCAGCGCTCGGAATGCTTCCTCAAACGAGGGCGACAAAATCTGACAGCAACCCCAGAGGGGCATGGGGTGGCTTACATGCCCAGGTGAACTGCATGATAAAGTGTCAATCTCCCTTACGAGAAGCGAATGGACGTGTATCGGCGGGAAATAAACACCACCGGATGCAGCGCGGAAGACTTCAACCGATCCGATGGGGGGAGAAGAGTTCGATAGAGCACGTTCACGGCTTATCCTCCTTTCGCATCCTTCCCGTTACCGTTACCACCACCCCCAGAGGATTACCGAGGGTGAACATCTAAAATGACAGGTACGCAGCGATTGGCGCGTTGGTTTGGTTTTTCTTTTGTTTTTTTGTTTGTTTTGTTTTCGCTCGCTATTTGCTGCGGCAACAGAGCTGGTGCGAATTTCACCGACAAGCCGGTCGTGTGTGAGAAGTGGAGGATTAACTTATCGATTGATGATATCATCAGGCCCGAGCACGGATGTCCGCTGGAATGGAATCAACAACACGGCTCCACACATACACAGCCATACGCAAACTCACCAGACGCCGCTGACGGATGGAGTTGTCATCGCGCTGTTTGGCGGTTGTTTCGTCCGCCGGTGGTCCGCCCGCGCGCCGATAGTGTCGGAGGAACTGTTCGACGCAGTGTTCCGGATTGAACAGATCGGTGACCAGCAGGTAGCTGTGAGGGAGGAAACGAGAGGAACACAATGACGGTACGCTTGGATTGCTTGGATTGCTTGAACGAGCGGCACAGTTGTTGATTGATCTGACAGGTAAACGTACCGCGTTTCGGTGACACGTTGCGCCGGCGGTACGGGTGGGAGCAGCCGCAGGAAGGGCAGATCGGAAGTGTTTCGCACCGGGGGACAGCGTGCGGGTAGCACGCGGCTAGCGTGGTCATCGATCGCACTTTTCTCCGCCCGTCCACCCACCAGTGACTTCCAGCGTTTGAAGCAGAGCAGCATCCGGACGTAGCACGGGATGGAGTCGCCGGTCGCCGTCTCCACCCGGCCGGTAAGAACGTTCTCAAACACCGGATACAGCAGCAGCGTATGGCGACGGTCCGGCACGAGGCGCAGCAGCGTCAGCGTGACCAGCTCCGTGCAACCGTCGAAGATTACGTACAGGCTGCTAACGATTCGGTTGCACTCGGCCAGCAGCTGGCCGGGTTGGATGGGCGGACGAGCACTGGCGACCGATTCGCACCGGAACCGGATGTAGTCGGCCAGTATATCGATCACTGTCAGCTGGTAGCGACGGGTTTGTCGCGTTTGCTCTCGGTCGAAGCAGGCAGACCACCGATGCTGCTGCTGCTGCTGGTAACAAACCCCGGTGACCGATGATCCAACCATTCGCCGCAGATCCGTCACGGACGAAATTCCGCGAACCGGGGTAGGGCAACGGGAGAAGGGAGATAAAGAAAACCGAAAACCGTAAATGCATGTAATAATTATGATTAATGACGGTTGCCGCTTGCAATCAGGTTGCAGATGCAGCAAATAGGTAGCACTTCCGCGCCCGGCGCAACAGAATTTGTGCAAAATGACAGATAACGAGTGACGCTGAGATTTCAAACCCATTTACAGTCGCATCGCAAACGAACGGAATGGTCGTTCCTTTTTATTTCATTTTTTTTTTGTTCAGGGAAAAGATCTTCTCTGTCGTGGATAGTTTCGTATCCATTTCTCATGCGAGCTGATATGTCGCTATTATTGCATCCTTGCAAGACGTTGCACCAGCGGCTTGCGGTTGCTATCTGAGGGTAGCAATTTATTTATCATCTCGCCCGCCCCAAGGCTTTGTGTGCGCGACGTTATTAATTGCCCTGCTTCTTCGGTGTGATGAATGTAAGCGAGATTTCGAGATTTTGTTACATCAACATGCCACTGATGGTGTATTTGTGTCACAAAATGAATGATTTTCTTCCGCCGCTCCGAGCATTTTCACTCATACGATTTGATATCGATTTATGTGTAGCAATTTCGCATCACTCGTAAAATGCATTCATTTTTTTTGTTATAAATCTGGGCAGGGGATGAACGCAATCATTCAACGATGTCCAATCGGGCAGTTTGCGGCACGGGAATTAATTAGCACAGATCAACAAGAGCGCCACAAGACAATGTAACGAACGCACCTAATTGGCATTTCATGCCGTGAATGTGAAACTGTTGCCCGGAATGCATGAACGATAATTATGTAAATGATTCTACGTGAGCATGAAGCAAACAAAACAAAAAGCCGAACACTCTGCGAAGCATGTGGAATGGAGGATTCTGCATGCCGTGTTCTGATAGATTGCTGGATCGTGCAGCGGGATTCGATGAGCTAAAAGGCGCGAATAATTATTGCATTCCTCGTTGTTTTTTACCTTTTTTTAAACCTTCAATTTTCAATGTTTAACGTTCTACTTGTGGGACTATATGAGCTCTTATAAAATCTGCATTTCCTCTTTCTTCATAATCTGTTCAGGATCGAATTGGACTTAACCAGCAACACCATATGAAGAAGATAAATAAGTAGGTAGAATTTAATTGCTTAACACAATCGCATGAGGCTTCCATTCATTACATTGTCGCCATAAACCTTAAAGGTTGAAAATGTATTCGACGCTTATAAAGGTAGATATTTTTGAAGAAAAATATTTTATGTTTTAAAATAAGGAGGAGAGCAAAATTTTACAAATTTGCATATTTTTCAGATTTAAAAAAAATTTATTCTAATGATTTTATCTCTAATCGGTAGTTGTTTGTAGAAAACGAGTTTTACTATACACCCTATATATTCATATATTCAGTGTAATTTTCACTCGTACATCTATAAGCAGTATCTTTAATGTTTCCAAAAGCAGCTGTTCTTTTAATCTATAAATAATAATATTTCTAAACAATTTAAAATCGTACTAAAAACAGTTCAACTGGTAAATGAAAATGACAATTTGATTGATGTTTTATTTAATAGAATCGCATTTCAGGCTCTATTTGCTTTATTGTAATGTTTCACTGATGACTCTACTTTTTATAAAACATTCAAAACGTATCAGTAGTCTATGTTGCCCAAATAGACCAAACTTTTTGCTATTAAAAGTAAACAGTGAGTGCAAAAGTGGCTGCGAAACACTGATTGTGACTGAGATTCCGTTTCCGTTGGTAAAATGCTAACTCTAGTCCACTGTGAGCATGGTGAAACTGGCCTTAGTTTAACAAACTTCGTCCAGATTGTTTACACGAGCCTGTGTCGAGTACCGAACTTCAACACAGAAGTGCTGAAAGACGAGGGGTGAAAAAAACTCCGAGTTTCACCTGAGTGAAGTTCTGAATCCGGTTTTTAAGTTAGGTTAGTCGGTGGTGTGACCCTTCGAAACGCTAACTGAGAGTTATTGCTGTGTGGTTTTGATTCCAACTAAGCTGCTCCTTTATTTTTTATTGCATTCTGCGTAATGGTATGTGAAGAATATCTTATTTTCAGTTGCTATAGTGTCTGATGGTCAAATGTTCGAGATAACTTTTTGCTAGTAATACAAGTGATTGTTTGCGAATAGTACTCTATTGCATAATATTGTATAACGGCCTTTCCTGACATAATTCGGCATATTTTAGCCCAGAGACATGAAAAAAACAGATGCTTCATTGTACGTTCCATCATCACATGTTGAACATATTCAAAAGCGTTTCATGGCAAATCCAATTTTAATTTATTTCTAGCCCAACTTCTGCGCCACCGTGGGTGCCCTAGCATGATCTGCTGGATGCCCGTGTCGGTGCATATGTGGCCATCGTGTTCTCTTTGCATATGATCACATCTATCGATATAACCTTCCGGCGCCAAAGGGAACATGGGAAAGTTGCTCTCCACCGTTGGCCGCCAACGCCAAAACCGTCATAAGCCTACTTTCTCCCAGCACAATAGCTCCACAGTGGACAGCTTGGGTAAGTACAATGGGTCGTCCCGACTGCAGCAACGTCCCGGTATGATTTATCCTTTGCAGTACCGGCCGCTGTTTCGAAGCGGCATGGTACTTACGTGATGCTTTTTGCCGTCGACTTTTTGTGTTCCACCGATGCGGTACATGCTCCTGGGAGACAGGAGGAGGGGCAGGGGAGTTGAGTGTCTCAATGGGGTTTGAAAGAGCAAGAAAAGTCGGCGCTATTTCTAATTACGAGCGAATGAGAGCTACGAAGAACGAGATACACGTCCCGAGTCTTTTACGGGTCGAGTTCTCGTGGAGACTAGAATAATTCCGGACGAGGGAGTAGTCCTGGCTGGGTTCATATTTTGCATATTCTAATTCTCTCCTTCTTCCCAAGGGGTTCCGGGGAAGGGAAGGTTTTCCCACGATTCGGGAAACCGTTCCTGGTAGTGTGCAAACCGGCGTCCCGGTCACGATTTTACTGGCTGAGTTATTCATTCTCATGCCGGCGCGTATTTCATCCAGATTTGCATGCACACAGCAAAAAAAAAAACATATACAAACCGGGAAAACCCGTGCATTCTATGCAGGGTAGCAGAGCAGGGTTTGTGTTTTATGTCCGAGCAATCCCGTACACATGGCGTAGGTCACGCCTTTGGCCTTTGGGCTCCGTGGCCGGATTGGATGTTGAATTACGAGAGATTGAAGTTAGCCTAGTTACGGTTCAGGGTCATAATAGATCGCAGCAGGCAGATTTCGTCGCAGCCCCGGTGGCTAGATTTCACCCACATTTTATGCATAACTACGCACACACACACACACACACACACACACACACACACACACACACACACACTCAGAGGAACATATGCCCCAAGCATTGCGGACACACTTGTCGGTCGGATCGTGCCTAACGCAGAACCGGAGACTTGGC
>KI915044.1:2416734-2431054 GCA_000473445.2 Anopheles farauti
CTCGTAGACCGTATTTGTACAAAACAAGTGAAGTATTATTTGTAAAGACGCTAAGTGTCTGGACTAAAACATTATCTCTAAACGACTCAAAGCAAGTCTTACTCACATTGTCCTTTTTAAATAAAAAAAAAGTGCTGAATTTTAATCATCACAAACGTTTCATTCAACATTCATACCAACTGTTGGCAAAATGCTTGATTGAATGTTCATGGCTTTGGGATATTTGTTGGGTAAAATTACTAACATTATTTTGTGTGTTAGCATGCTTGCATATTTCTAGTAAAATATTATTCACGTACTCTCTGTCTGTTTCTGTTTTTTCTCTCTCTCTCTCTCTTTCTCTCTCTCTCTTTCTCTCTCTCTCTTTATCTCTCTTCATATTAATCTATTGATCTAATTTTTGTACTCAGTTCTGTTAAATCAAGTTAAGTTTTCCATACTGACACAGGAATCGAAAGAAAACTACATAGGGATTGAGCTTTTTTAGTTTTTCTATCTAGATTAAATACAGAGAAATCTGCTTTGCCAATCCTAATCGGTTCGTTCACAGGTACATTCATAAGAGTGGCTTAATTTAAAAGCTGTATCTGCCGTACATAATGTTAAAAATTTTCTACTACTATTACTTGTTTTAGCCGTGATATTTATTTAACTAATGCGTCTTATTTAAATGTGTGTTTTCCACATATGTTCTGCTACAATTTCAAACAGAACAAGGTTGTGTTTCCGATTATTTGCACTGAAAAAAAAATACAAAATGTGTCATGCTCTAGAATATAAAAACTGGTGGTTGCAAGAATAAATGGTGGATATAAGCACTTGTTTCAACCAACCAACAGTCAACCGGTTGTTCAGCTAGCTGCCTGCCTGAAAGTTGTTATGGAATATGCTCTTGTTAGCTGTGCTTTTTTATGTGCTCAAACCATTCAACACAACACTGCACTGCCAAAAGCACAACCCAGCTCCCTCTTTTAATTAACTATCGTGTTAAAACGAAATGTATTAAAGCATCAACAGCAACTTTGTACCTTTGTATCTATATTCACCTCAGTGGGAGGGTGAAAAATATCCCGGCGTGCAATGTGTGCAAGGATTACCGGGAAAGTCACACATGCTTCGTTTTCACTCCCTATCGAGTGCAAAAATTTCCTTGCCTTGCCCTTGTCCGACTTTAAAACGATTACACGTTCAGCAGTTGGTGCAACTATTTCATTTGTCCTAATGGAACACTTCCCGCTGCTGCTCCTGCTGTTGGAGGGCTTTTCCAGCCGAACATCGGGCATCACGCATGAAAGTTCAGAGTAAAACCACGCATTCACTTTGCCTCCGATGCGACAGTAACGGATCCCGTTCATGCCACGCTCGATGTCGCGTGGAATGCATACATTCAGGAGCAACTAATTAAAACTTTCCCTGAATGCTGAATACACTGCCACGGGGCACAAAAATAAGCTACGACACACTCCCGCACAAGGAGTGAGTGAGCAGTTTGTATCACGTCGTATGCGTGGGGATAAAAGATGAAACCAGCGAGTGCAGTAATCGGTCTAATCCCCGCCGCAATGTGGCAACCACCAGGAAGCGACAACTTACCTTCGGTTTGTGGTTACCATGCGCACGACTCACATCCGCAATTGACTGCTTATCGTCTTCGTGGCGGTGCTTATCGCATCCCGGATCATCCGCACATCGTCGGGACGATGGGCCGCCGCCGGTGGGCCCGATCGTTTGGAGAAGCACTAGAAATCTTACCACCTGCCGCCATCCTTCCGTGCGTTCCGCCGGCGTCAGTAGGGAGGGCGCGGTACCGAACCCTTGAAATTCACCCACCAGCGAGCGGACGCGTTGGGCCAGCAGGTGAAAGGGAAAATCCGGACCCGATTTACCCGCCCACGATCCAAAGCACATCTCGGAGCTCAGGCACCGTAGCCCGTCGAGCAGCTTCGTCAATGGTGTTATCGCGCTGGGGATTCCGGCGTCACTTTTCCGTCCTCCTCTCTGTGCTGATGGTGGAAGAAAAAAGAGAAACATTAAAATAAAAACAGCAAAAGGAGAACGCTTGTGGGGATGGAAGGCAAAGGCTGCAAAAGAAATCACCCACTCGCGTGTATACTGCCACCGGAGTCGTAAACGGTTCGATTTGCGAGCAAAACCAGTAACAAAATAAAGCGCTGGCAATCGTTGAGTGCACATTCTGCAGGCATGTCCTTGTGGAGCAAAAACACGAACCAGCTACTCGTACTCGAAAAAAAAGAGCCAAACACACCGTCAAGTGTGCAGCATTTTCCATCCAAAACGACGATTAAACTACGTGCAACTGTGCAGCTCTGTGACCGTGAATTGGCTTGGCCCCGTACCGTCGGTGGATCTGAAGTGGGTCGGTTTGCGCTCCGAAGCTGCACCGGAAAACTTCGGCACACACACACACACATACACTTCATTTACATGCGAATTGCGTTGCGTGTTTGTTGTTTTCCTTAACCGGCTCGTTCCACGTGCGCCTTACTCCCGGATCGGACTTATTTACCGCGTCGAGTCAGCAAACAAACAAATGCCACCACTGGCAGACGGTTTTTGTCAAGCAATCAGCTGAGAGAAAACGCTGCAAATGCAATAACTTGCGCCCGCTTCGTTCGCGTTGTTGCGTGTGTGCGAAAGTGTTTACATGGTCAGTTTGGCTTAATTAATTCTTAATTGTTAATTTATTCAATGTATGCCAAATGGTCATGCAACTAAAAAAAACGAAGTAGCTAAAACAACAAATTGAAGCAAGATTGTGTAGCTTCGTTTTTTTTTGTAATGTTTGATGTAATGCTTTCATTTAGGTAATTACTATATAAAAGCTTTTTTGCAAGAAATGGGCAAATGGGTTTAAAACAAAAATTTGAGTGGTTTGTCCCTACTTAGAAGGTACAGATTTTTTTTTTTAGATGCAAAAGTTACCAGAGTTTAATGATACAATTTTTATTTTCGATGGTTTTTTTATATATTTTTGCACTAAAGTCAAAAGTCCTGACATGCAAGTTCCATTGAGCTAATGTATTATTCTATGTTCATTTTGACATTAATTTCTTCTCTTTTACTTTTTTGCAGGTTATTTTTTATCTTTCTGATAATATGTATATAATATTCGAAGAAAGTATCAGCAAAGCTTCTTAGCTAGATTATATGTTCCATGTACAAGAATTTAAAATGGGCAATAATGTAAATTTGTTACTACAAGTTGATCATCATTTCGTATGCATGCTAAATCATCTTAACTCATGCATTGGGCTTGACTCGTCCGAGCTCCAGCGTTTCTTTAGTACCTACCTGTATCGGTAGTTGAAAAAAGAGCTCGAAAAGTATTCTTCTGCTAGCTGTTGCTAGAAACAGTCACTAATAAATCGCTCATAAATAATGGTTTGCAATCCCATCATGCTTTAAATCGCTTATTGTTATCTCATAATCCTTATCATCATACTGCTTGGGAGGCCAGCGTGAAAAAAATGAAAAGATTAATTTCGTTATTTTTTCATTTTTCATCAACGGTGGTTTTGGCGGATTTCTTTTATACGAAAAAAAAGCTAGTACCCAAACGAAGACAATCAAAGCATCGCGAACTGTCCCATGTATGTAAGTGTTCACTTTAGATTATAATCATCAACGTTGAGATATAACGTAAGACTCAGTTTAACGTTGTTCGACAACATATACTAAACACCTTAACGTTAAAAAGAACTGATCTAGTGATCGAGATGGTCATATAATTGTGTTACGCACTGAATAACCATAGGCGTAAAGTGTTATAAAACTCAAGACAGCCTTACATTGCCTTAAACATTGTAACTGTTTGCTGTAACAATATTTATTTAATGTTTTTGTGTTGTATAAAAATGTATGAATTACATTCAAAATTTTGCTGTATTGCTAATGCTGCTGCTTAAAAAAAATCTAAAAGTGTATTTTCTTTCCTTTTGGGTTCACATTCCTAGGTGGGTTTCTGAATGCTTTTAACTGTGCTGTTTGAGAGCTTGATCCATTTTCAAATTTATGTTCTTTTAATATCGTTTTCGTAATATATTGTTGATTATAAATGTAACGAAACTGTCTGAACAATTTGTGTTAGGATTCTAGTATCTATTAAAACGATTGCAAAGCAATAAAATTGAAATTAAGTACAGGAGTTTCGTACATAAATTGCTTGTCATGTTAAGGATTACTGAATGGGTGTTGTTTAGTGTTTGTGATGAAGAGTATATGCCCTAGAGCCATGTCTTCAATAGTCAAGCTGAGAGTGTCTTCGATACACGTCATTCGACGGTACGACACGAAAAATGAGATCATGGTACGAAACGACAGCAACACATCAAAGCGCACGGATAAGTGTAATTCATTGAAAGCATAGTTCTCCTGTGCTTTTGACAGTTTGTCCCCGCGAATCTTCACCCATGTGAACGAATACATCTCTGACCACCCTCCTTTTGGGATGGAGCGTTCAACAACAACAAAGACAACAGAACCTGCGATATCGCGTGGGATCCAATCCCGGACACCGTCCTATCTACACGATGCATTCCAAAATCCGCTACGATGGTAGCTTTGTGTCCACGACATCGACTCGGGCACCGGTCATCGGGCTTCCCCGTAGGGCTTGTACTGCCATAATCATTCGGTTCGCCGTCAACTCTCCACGACAACGTACCCGGAGGCTGTGGAATGCGCCCGTTGCAGTCGATAATGGAATGCGCACCGAATAAGGTTGGGGATTGGACGAACCGCAACCGTTGTTCCGCTTCTTCAGTGAAACATGTTTACATGTGGGTTTGTTGTGTGTGTAGCGAACTAGCGTACAAGCCGAACAAACGTCAGCAGGCGGTAGGATACCCCGGTGCGATGGTATCTTGTATTGAGTTAGTTGCAATTTTGCCACCAGCACCAATAATGCATTCACGCATCATCACGCTATGATGCATCCAATTTTATGTGCATCGAAATTGCCCGCAACTACCCCAGTATCCGGTTGGTTACCACTGTTGGTATGGATTTTAATGAGCTTAACGGTGGTGGTGGTGGTGGTGGTGGTGGTGGCGGCGGCTTCCTGTTCTTGTTGTTGTTACCTGGTTCCTTTGTGCGCGTGCGTATGTGCGCGCTTTTCACATGGCAACGATTCAAACTTATGCAACGGAAGGATTAGTGCGTTTGTTTCGGGAATTTCGGCGAGTATTCACGATCTGGCTCGCGGAACTAGCGGAGGGGAGTGTTCATTAATGAAAATTGCCTACACACGCCCGAATTTAGCGTGAGACCCTCACCAGGTGTACTGATCTTTGCCACCAAGAGCCAAAAACCACCAGCAGCAATTAATTGAAGTGCGATCAAGTGAAACACTAGCCAGCCGTCTCAACAATACCCATCCGACCGAACGGGAGATAATTATTCACCCGGGGATTTGAAGGACAATCGTGTATCGTCGTCCAGATCGTGCCACATGTACGCACACGCCACCACGTATGATTCATTTCTCTCGCTTCAACGATCCACTAGCTGTGTGGCGTGTTTATTATGAACATAATTACTGTAGGACCATTAAAACGTGCCGCCTGTGTGCAGCACAACATTCAGAATGAGTTTTGAGTAAATGTTTGCTTTAAGGTAGCGTCATCGGTGTGCAGAGCACATTAGTTTTGCACCGAGCCCGAACGACAGTCTAAGCCAAACATTGCGCTGCTGTTTCCATGGCACCGAAGGGGAAAATAATTTCGACATACCTCAACGATATCAAATCTCCACCAACAACCGTCTGAACGTTCGAATGCGTTTTATTAAAATGAAATCCTTTTAACAAATATGTGCGCTGATATAGTTCTTCGCTGTGTGGTTGCGTAAATGATGCCGCACGGTTCCGTATCGCATCGTATTGCGTGCGGAACGCATGAACCGACTTTTCATAAACAAGAGTGCAAGAGTGTCCGTTTTTCCAGTGAATGGTACGATGCACGTTTCGTACACACACGAACTCAAGAAGTAGGTATTAAATTTCCGTAACGTAAGATTGAAGCGACCCGACCATGCGGCGAGGCGGGCCATTCGTGAGCAACGAAGCAAATTCGAAAACGAAAGGTACGATTTCACATTTGGGGTTGGTTGGTTGTGTTTTGCTTCGCATATTGGAAACTGGGTTTGACTATCTAAAATGCCTTGCAGTATCTGTTGGAAAATTAAATACATTTTACTATTAGATTTAAAATATATAAAAGAGGGTTACTTTTTATACCTTTCGGAAATTTTAATTCACTTATAGAATGATCGTAAAAAGCTCCGATGATAATGCTTTAACGCTAGGGCTCATTTTTAACTAACAGAAAATAACTTAACAGGTTTCCTGACACCAAGGTTTTCTATGTTTAGACTGTATAAATAATTGATATTTTAATGTCATCAATAAATACAAAAATACAAATTAAATCGCAAACGCACATTTTTTAAACTAAGTAGGATTCAACTTAATGGAATGCTTCATTTGAGAGCGGTTGTTCAGAGATCGATGGTTGTGATTTGCTTTATTTTGAATTGTTATATCGAAAAACAATTACTGCATCAAGTACTGCAATTTTTACTGCATATTTTTTCGATTTATTTTCGGCTTTTTTTAAAGCAAATCCCGAAAAGAATGTTCAGGAGGAACACAAGTCGCGATAGAAATGTTTGTTAAATTTAAAAACGGAATGACCGAAATATAAAAAAGGGTGCGCTAGTCCACTTATCCCGTTATACTTATATCTTATCTTGAAACACGAGAAAACGCGCTCATCGTGGATTAAGATAGTAACTATGTCGATGCAATACATCAAAAAGGCATTGAGAAATGTGTATGTGAAAGTTGCTTAAGCGAAAGAGTCATCATTTCATTGAAGAAATCCTTTCTTGGAAGTTATTATTAAATTAAACTTAACTACAACGAAAAATAATACAAACAGCATGTCGTTATTACGAAAAAAAAAATCATCTGCTCGAGTACCACGAGCATAGTGTAAACAATTTTAATGGAGTAAACCTGTCCCGATTTATTGCACAATCTCGACGCTTGAAAGTCGACTCTATTCTATTGCGAAATGTTCCGCGTTCTCTTACCGGATGCTTGAAATTCTACACCATCCAAACACTTTCCTGTTTTTCAAACATAGACTAGCACCGGCACTAGCATAGACTGCGCTCAATTTTCCACCTCTGCATACATACGTGCATGGGCAAGCGAACTGGGAAGTAATTCACGGATAAATTATATCCCGAACCGAACCCACTGCGGTTGATCTAAAACACATTGCAAAGTAGGAAATTTTATCCACCTCCGGCGCACGGAAAGCGTATGGCGCTTGGAGAAAGCGAAAACCCACATTGTCAATGAACACATCAGCGGATGGCCGTCATAGGGCAGACAGAGTCCTGCTCGTCACCCAATCATGCCACTTTACAAGACCACGGCACACAGCTTATCCATATCCTCCGTCCGTTGTACAGGTTTGCGTTGTATGTGTTGTTGTTTGGGGAGGGGTTCGTGGGTTTTCGAAACAGACACTCGGCAAACTTGAAACATGAGCTTTGCGCTGTTGTTTGCCGAACGAATTAGAGACACCTGTCGAGGGCGGAAGCTGTGCGGGGCGGGAGGAAACATAACCCTTTAAACTTTATCCATTTTCACACCCGAAGCAGCGCTTCACTGTCCCTCCCAGCAACGCAAAGGGAATCGTTTCCCACTTATAACAATGTTTGCGTTGAGCAGCGCCTTCAAACGGATTCAAGCGGAAGAAGTGTTGTGAAATGGTAAGAATATTAGCTCGAGAATCCATCCGCCGTTCTGTTTCTATGTTTCTCGTTTCACCTTCGCCGAAGCTTTTATTCGTAAATCCCAAAATAAAGTTTACTTAATCCCGAGTTTGATGCAGTGCGGCGCTTTCTGCTCCGCTCGTACGGAGAACGGTGCCAGCACAAACGCGGTGAGCGCTAGATGAGGATGTATTTAATGTTATAAAAAGGAAGCTTTTTTGGCGCTTGAAGCTTTTTGTTTTTCGAGCAAAGCTGAACAGGTTGTGAGCCAATTTCAATTTAGTTTACGATTGAAGGCTATCCCGTTTGGCTGCAATATTCCAAGCCATTGTTTCATACGACTTATCCGTAAAGGTGTGAACCACTTTTTTTCTGCGGGATTTAAGCTCTTTTTATCGTTTCTGGCAGTTCTCCTTTGCGTTTTACGTGTTCCGTACTCTTTTCACGCCCATTCACTTCCCTCTTTGTGTACCTACCGCCGTGATGATTCCTTATTCCAATTCTGATATGTTTCACGAACAATTTTGTTCATAGTGAACGTAATGTTTCAAGTTTTTTTTTTTATTCCCAAAAAACATTCCCAAACTGCATTGTTATGTTACGGTTTTTATTAATACATTGTGTAAATGTTAGACTCTATATTGGGTAGGCCATTTTGATATTTTGCAAACTCAAAATTCAAAATGTCATTTTATAAGTCTGAACAGTAATAAGTTTTATAAGCCACCAATTAATTAACGAAAGCCATATTCTTACTGTAGGAAAGAATACAAATAAGACCGATGCTTACAAAGGGTAATGCTAAAAAGTGACTCTTTTAGGACCTGTTAAACACACTACAAAGACATTTTCAAACTGAGCTGTTTCGGGAAACAGATTTTGACTCTAAAACGGGAAGTAACTTTTTGACTGCAAATTTGATTTCTAGTTTATTTTGTGCTCCTTGTTTATTTAATAGACATCCTGCTATCATGCGTAATCGTCTTGTTATTCTTTCATAATGCTTGGTTAATTTAATTCTTAACGGAAACAACACTATTTTAGTTTTAAATGTTGCTAGGGTTTAATTTAACAAAAAAAACACCACTTGCATATCACTAGGCGTTTGCAATATTATATAAATACATGTTAACCATGTCAAACAATTTATTTTAAAATTATTTTTTAAAGTATTTATAAAAAAAGAAAGTTCAGCAGTGTTCTCAGTAAAATAAGACATTCCGCAGAACAAAAGATAGACAGGTGTTTCGTTCAATTACTCCTCCATAGACATAAGCTAAAAATGCTATAGCATTCATCAATCCCTATTAAAGCTTAGTAAATTTACTTCCGCAAAACTAACGACTAACAATCAGTGCTTACCTTGCCCCATGCTTTCCCTTTAGCTACTATCCAAGCATCCGGCATAAGCTGCTAGAAATATTTAAATTAATGATCATATTCAAGAACGACCAACGGACTTCGAACCGTCCGCATAGCTTTACTACCGCATCGTACACACACCAGAACGTCAAACTGCAGTGGCATAACAACAACGGCAAAAAATGCACACAGACACGCACAAGGGACAGAGCTCTTGCCGTGCATCGAAACATGCATGCACATATCTAGATGCCAGCGACGGTTGATATGTTTACCATAAATTTGCTTCTGCTGCAGCAATACAATTCGTATGTTCGTCCACGCCTGAAAACCCCGGACCCCGGTTGGTGTAGAATATTCCACCGATATGGTATGTACGGTGCACTACGGTGCATAAATTCCTCCTGCACGGGCTGCCCTTTTCGGTGCGTAGGGACTATGCACTATGTTACAACATTTCTGGTGTAGCATTTTATAGCACGCTTGTACACGGCAAACAATAACAAGCACCGCGAAAAGAAAAAACCGTCGACGATGAACAATTTTCAATCAGCGCATCGGCTGCAAACGAGGATTCAGTTTTTGTTCACATGCGTTTACGCTCGGTTTTCCCTTCGGACCGTAATTATCGGACGGATCGGTGTGCTTCTTGTATCTCCCTTTTTTGGGGAGGGCGTGTGAGTTCGGTGAGAACGACGTGGCGTTAATCACACTCCCTTTAGTGGCGATTGGTTTGTGAGGCTCAATAATTCAGCGTACAATGTCGCGCTCACTCCGAGCGACAGATTTACGCGCACTGACAATGGGAATTTATCTATATTATCAAACAAAAGGTGAGCGATTGTGTTTGTGTTTCCCAGTAGGGAGGTGTAATATTAATTAGATAAATTAAAGTGGCATGGTAAACTAAGCTAAACTTTCGACGAACCGCCCCGGTGTGATGGTCGAGGATGATCGTATTTAATAGCCGCCGAGGGAATTATGGCGCAAATTTATCATATGGCACAGCAAGCAAGCGCCGCATTGTATGGGTTGTTTGTTTGATATCATTAAACTAAAGGAGAAAGGCATACGCCACACGTGTATGGATCGTACAGAAAATGCTAGCAAAGATAATAATATTGCTATGCCTCATACAGTTGTGCAGAACATTAATGGCAGTATTTTCATATTGTTTATTGTTGTTGTTTACTGTTTGTTGTACCGTATCAATAACAGCTGGATTTTCATGCTAACAGGTAAAGCAGTGTATGAGGGAGTATAAGAGCGTAACCAAGAGCAAGAGCGATCCTGAAAGTACTAATTGCGTGTAGTAAGGAAGAATGAATTGTGTAAAAATATGAAACATCAAAGTCGGCTTTGCAAACAAAACTTAAATTTGAAAGTCAAGAACAGAAAGGAAGATTCTGATTGGGTTGCTTGGAAATTATAACAAATAAAAATCATCACAAGTTTTATGCCTTTGCTCATTTACACCATTGTGTCTTTAATATTCTTAGATTTTTTACATTTCTCTTTGTGTTTTTTTTTTACATTTTGTCGGGTCGTTCATCAGCATTAAATATTATAAAATGTTTAGAAATGTAAACAATGAAATGATCTGAAGAAAATGTAAGATCGATGCAATAAGTGGTATAGCTGATCATCTTGAACACGTTGAAGAATATATGTACAATGAGCTAAACACTATTATTGAACATAATAAAACTTGGTAGTTTTTCACTGTCCCACCTCAGTATAAAATGATTGGAAATATTCTGTTGAATTTTTTTTAACACAAATAAGATTTTCGGTGATGCGAAAATTCTAAAACAAAAATTATAAATTGCAACTTACTTCTCTTCTCACCAAATTGTATTATATTTCAATATTACAGTCTTCTCGGGAACCATTATCAGTGTATTCTTGTCATGTTTGTTATGTATTCCACTAGTCACTCATTTTCTGAACTTTTTTATCAAGCATTGCAAACGATAAATATATAATCGTATTTTATTTTTACTTGTGCTTGAAAACACTCAGAGAAACAAATTTCAAATTTAATAAGTTCCACTCAAAAATAACGCTATAGCACATATTATATAGAATACTAGAAATTACCAGCTTATGGACCTGGATCATCCCTGATCTGACCTTCCTGAAAATGAATTCATTGATTAACACTAAAAACGCAGAAAGCGTAAAACACAAAAACACCTCCAAGGACACAATTTATTACTTCCATCGACATGATTAGCATAATATTATTGTCATCAACTGGCGTCGGTAAGCGGAAAGCAGGCTTGGAACATCGTTCCATTTCATCGTTCAACTTCATTAGGAAGTTGTTAGTTCATCGGAAAAGTTTACCGAGCACTATCGGTCGCCTTTTCCCTCACGACGCTCCACTGAGTTTGTTTCCATTTAACAAGCGTTTTCCACACCGAAAGTGTTTGTGGTGCAAACAAAAAAATAAACGTGGTGCACAAAACAAAAAACCATCGTCAGCCATTTTTATTATTCCGAGCAAAATGGCAACATCCGCAATTGTTCCTTCCACATTTAATTGTAACGCGCGCATCCGCGACTTTCACAGAATCAAAACTTTCCGTTTCTGTCGTCAAACTACCCGACCCGCTCGGGTCGTAAGCTGGCGCAACCCATCAGCAGTGCATCTTAATGCACCGATTTCCTGCACCTTTTTGACGGAACGCTGCACATCGGGTCGCTTAAAATTAGTTAAGCTCACGATAGGTTTTTTTTTTATCACGACCATGGAGACAGAGAAAGCAAAAACGAGGTGAATTGATTTTTATAAAAAGGTGTTCCGTGAAGGTGTTCGGCAGAGCCGGGACCGTACGAAAATGAATGAAATATGTCACCGGCACCGGGTAGACGGGTCGGCGTGAAAATTTGAGCAACGTCAAGCGAATTATCATTTGTCAGCGGCAGCGCGTTGTGACAATTGCACGATGCTAATTTGTTTCTCGCTGTTTCCATCTTTTCCTGTAAGATTCTGGCAAAGATGGATGAAGCATGCGAGAGCAAACTGTCAGCTTCCCCGTGTCTGGCGGAAAATGTTATTAACGATGATGAACCCCGTCGGGGGCAGGATACGGAGAGTTTCCACGAGAAGGAGAAATATCAGGCGAACACAGTGTGCGGTGTTGTTTCGTTCGTTGAAGGACGTTTTGGAAAGCGTGAAAAAATGCTTCATGCGGTGACATTTTTATGCCATGGCTTTGTTTTTTTTTGCAGCGAATGGGTTACACCACGCTTTTATTAAAGATTAATTTGGTGAAGATTATTTTTAAAAAAATCAGTATAAACGGCACGAAATTTTTATAACTTTTATTGAATAATTTATTTAGCAAATGTGGCTACTTTGGGGCTGAATATTTTTATGGATTTTTGTAGTAATTGAATTTTTTATCATAACCAAATTAAACTCAACGTGCCAACGAAGTAATAAATTAAATAAAACAATCAGACAGAAGTAAAGAAGGAGAGTGTATGTTATAAAATTTATATCTGTTGCATAGAAAATGCTACAAAAGTATTTGACAAAGCTCTGATAGTTGTACCTTTTCCTCTACGCTATTGTGAGATAGTGACAAAAATAAAAAATATATCATAAACTTGAAATAGGGCTCTTTTTCTTTTTATACGTCTGTTTGACAAATAAACTGTTTTTAAACATCAAAAATGTATTATTTTGATTTTGATTTTTTTATCATCCGGGCGAGGAGAAATAATTTCAAAGCGAGAAAATTCATTTGTTTCACACAAAGAAGGGTTTAATCAAAACCGCATTACACATTCACTCTCGATTTGCTCTGTCCCAGTCGAAAATTGTACCAGATTTTTCATTCGCTTTTCGTTCATCATACACCTTTGCCTCTTCCGTCGAACGTACGTTCCTCGTTCAAACAATGAAAAAGCGAGAACATAGTTATAAGGTAACTAGTTCTTCGCTTATCCGTTTAGTAGCGAACAAATCACACGTTCGCATACAAAACAAAAATAAGTTACGGAGAAGAAAAAAAAGTAAACGGAAATGTCACATGTTTACAGCAAACCGTGCAGAAGTTTGAAAAGAGAGCGAAAAACTCACCACAAGCGAACGTAAAGCAAAAAAAACGCATTACAACAAGAAAAAGGAACCATTAAAAAACCGTACAAATCTGGATGCATTTAGAACTGCGCCCCTGGCACGAAAGGATGCTGAGTGATGGTTCGAATGAAAATGTCTTTTGAGAGCGAGAAAAATCAATGACGATAAAATTCGACGAGGAATGATACAAATGCGCACCGGTGCTGCCGGTTTGAAGGTATCATTCGAAAGGAGTTTCCCTACGTGCACAACACCAAAACCAACCAAACCCGAACCTGAAACGGGTTCGGTCCCGTGTGTTTGGGGTGTCTTTCGGTAGGTTTCTGGTAGGTTGCCGTTGTATTATTTCGTATTTCCATCCGTTCATTTCACCACTGGATTCGAATCAGTTCCGACGAGCTTGTCGGAAATAAGCTAAACAAGCAACAATGCCACTAACAAACGAACGAAGAACGTGCGAAGACGAAATGCATGCGGTAGAACAACACTATGGGGAGAGCGTTGTCGATGGTGCAAACCAGCGAAATGGACTACGAAACAAGAAAGCTGCTTTTGGCTGCCCGCATGCAGTAGAAAGGGCTGCGACTGGGTGTTTTTTTGTTTCGTTTTTTTTTTCTTTGCTGCTAAGCAGCTTTCTTGACAAGCACACATCTCCTGGCCGGCGCTGATGGTGGCATTACGATGGAGATCCGCTTTTTTTTTTGTTTGTCTGTCCGGCTGCTATTGCTTTTGTTATTCCACCGGAAACGGGAGAATCGTGCTAATGCATTTTCCAATTTCAGATTATGATCATCATTCTCGGGTGTCCGCACTCACCGTCGTTTATTCTTTTCTTATTGGCAGTTGCCTGCTAGTTGTACTTGAGGGAGCGTTTTCTTTTATAATGTACGCTATTTGCTCGAGCTTTTCAGCGCTCTGGCGCGCTTTCGAACGAATCGATTTGGATCCGAACGACGTTTCGGGTCGGTGTGTATGGGTACAAGCTAGTGCCAGTGCCAGTATGTGTGTGTGTGTGTAAGTGTGTGTGTGTGTGTGTTTTTTTTTTTTTTTTTTTTTTTT
>KI915044.1:2431283-2444538 GCA_000473445.2 Anopheles farauti
GCTTCCTCCGGAAGCCAAACTGCCGTTCCGAAAGGCCGTGTTGCCCCTCAGTGTACAGAGACAAACGGTCCAAGATTGGCATCTCCTGCACCTTGGCAAGTCCGTCGATAAGCCCCAAGGGTCTTAGTGCTGACGGGTCTCCCGGAGGCTTGCCTGCCTTGGGAATTAGCACCAGTTTCTGCTTCTTCCAGATCACTGGAAACTGGCCAGACATGAACGGGATCTGAAGCACCGACTGGAACACTGCAGGATACGCCTTCATTTGTGTGTGTGTGTGTGTGTGTGTGTGTGTGTGTGTGTGTGTGTGTGTGTGTGTGTGTTTGTGAAGGCATTTGATGGGTGGTAATAAATTTTATTTCATTGTTGCTGTTGAAAATGTGTGTGATCGATGCGGCACGATGCAGAAGTTATAAATGAAGCAAAGCAGTGGGATCCATTGCCGAACACGATCGAAAAATCGTGTAATCTTAAAGTTGTGAAACTGTATCGATTTTTTTTTGGAAATGGGTCCAAATCCTTAATCGCAAGTTGAAAAGTCACTTTTCATGTTGTAAGCTAAACAAATAACGAGACAAAAATTGATTCTAGTAATATTCCGTGTACCATTTGGTGCATTGGAATATACCAAATATATTCACCGGATATGTTTACTATCTACAAAAAGAAGTGTTGATAATGAACGTAGAACAAAAAAATAAAATAATTTATCAAATTAAAATTACAATCCGGACTGTAAACTTTTACCGGTTTTAAGATAGATATTTTTTTCTGAAAGTAGCTAACTTTTAATTAAAAGTAGCTCTTATTACACATTTTTTAAAAAGTGCCCGAAAATTAATCACTAAAACTATGATTTTAATATTACTATCCAGTAGTTGAAAGCTTATCGTGAAAAAACATTGTTTTTGAGGCAAGGTATTTTTAGTATTAAAAATAGCGAGGATAAATAACCCAAATGTGGATCTTGTTTTTTTAACATTCATTTACGAATATTGAATAGAAGTGCTTTAAAAACATTGGCACCGCTCGATAGCAAAACGTTAAGAGAGCTAAGACACAAATCATGAGCGAACTATAAAATCAAGATATCTTTGGTTTAGTAGCTTACATGTGGCATAGTTTATTAGTTTCAATTTAACACAAAAAATGAATACAAAAAGTTCACCCCAGACTAAACAATCGTGTTGATTACCAAATAAAGCATAGATCAAATTCATGTATCAAAGACAAAAACTAAAAAAAAATAGCATCATCGATAAGTTCACGATCGAAATCCGGTATACGACTAAAGCAGTGAAAAGCGAGCTTGCTCTAGACTTTTAGATCACCAACTCTAAGATGCAGCACAGTAATCAGCTCAGAACAACGACTCATCTCTCGACACGGAAGCCGTTTACAACCCGTAAGTAAGATTGATGGTGTCGATCACGATGCTCGCACCACTACAAAAACCGCACTTACCGTTTAAAAGTTTATGGGTTGCAAAATTAATTGCATACATCAAAATGTCAATTAATTACTCTCGGTTCATCGAGCGTTGCAGAAACGGCTGCGTCAGCAGGGTTGCGATGAAAATCCTTCCACGTAATAAATATACCACCGTTTGATTTTACACGCTCACAAATTTCATGAGGAAACTGGAGCTGCCCCCCCCAAACGGTGATAAAGTGAAACATGATGATATTTACCATTTTTTATTTTATTTCGCTACAAAAAAAAACTAGCCAAATCATCACGTTTGCTCGAGCACTAGAGTGTTTCCATGTTCCAAATGCAGGTCGCCTGTAATGCCCTTTAATATCGCTCACTGCAAGCACGGTGCACTGTGCTGCAATTAGTGGCGCAAACGGAGAGGAAAAACTCGTTTTTTATTGGATTTTTTTTCTCAATCCACCTCGTTTGGTACAGCTCGTCGGTTTTTAATTCCGGATCCTGAGCTCCCGGCGCGGTTAAGCGATGGCCAGCAGAAGCTGAAAATGGCTGCATTGAAAGTGCAAAATAATGAGGCCAATTTGGTGCAATTATCACGCAAGGGCATGTTTAAATTTAGAAATGCCGGCAGGTCGGCGCTTTCCACTGTGGCGCTTCTCTTTTTTGGCTTACTGAAAATAAGGCTTTTATTCGCTTTGGTTTTGTTGAAAGCTTCAAAGGATGTACCGAAACCGACCAGCATGAGCATGTGGATTTGTTAGCGTGGCATGACCAGACCACTTCAAGCAGACATCATAGGTTTTTCCACTGGGGGTGAAAAACATGCACAATCTCTAACGGGCGGCTGTTATGTTATTGGTACTCTCGGAATGATATTACAAGTCTGTTATCCAAAAAACACGACCACATTTCCCTCGGGCGACATACGCGAAAGGAGCAGAGATGCAATGTACCGCAGCAGGCTGGGATTGATGCAATTTTAATACTATATAAACTGCCATGGCAACGCTGCTGTTGTTGCTTTCGCTGTCGCTCACTAACCGAGCTGTCAAAAGCAGTGCTGCCTGCTCGTTCGTGTTAGGGGATGTGTTGGAACCGTCTTTTTTTTTTGTACATCTCCTGCCAAACAAGCTTTGTCACGAAAGGGGAAGTGATTGATTTATTTGTCAAAAAAAAGTCATCTTTACATGGGGAAAATCCGGGAAGCCACTACTACACCCGCCATAATCCACCCGCCGGCAAATTTGACATCATCGAGATTTGGGCAGCAAGCGGCCCCGGGGATGTGCTGGTTGAAGTACAGCGCAAGATTTATCACGCTTGAGCATTACAGTATTCAGACCACGAACTGACAGGCTCCGGAGCGGGTTTGATCAAACCACTGGCGCTGGCAGAAACGCAGAAACGGACAGCAAAAAAAACCGCAGTTGAATCTCAAGTAGTTTCTGCATCGCATAACCCAATTCTGTCATGAAAAGATGGATAGATAGCGAGACGAGCGTAATAAAAAAGAATGCTATCTGGTTCGATTATGAAGATATTAGATTCGAAGAACGCAGGACAGAGCGCGTGAAAAGAGCGTTCATAAAAGTTAATAGATCGATAGCACAGAACAAGGGGGAAAAGCTATACCGGATGTAAGTAGCAAAGAAACCCATGAAAACACATGTCAAGAAATTCTCCAGAATCCAGACGATCGATACTTTACGAACTTCAAACTTTCGATACACGGAGCGTAAAAAGGGTTCGAAAATGAACCGAATCTGCTACCGAAAATTTAACTTACCCTTCAAAGTACGACGCACACTTTTGCTCATTGAACTTCTGGTTTGCTTTCAGCTTTCGGTCAGAAAACTTTTGCCGGCAAACACGTGATCGGGCGCGGAAGCGATTCGTTGCCGCCATGCGACGGGTAGTTTGGAGAAACTTCCTCCGCTTCCTGTATCGATTCGGGTCCTTTTCGTTAGTTCTAGGCAGAATCGATAGGCGCTCGAGTGGTGGCCCATGACAAGCGAATGGCCAGTATCAGTTAGCTGTCGGGAAACCTCATCTTTATTGAATAGCGTTTTAAATTAAGGGTGAAATGTTTCTTGGCAATTCAATTTCGTGTATTCAAAGTGGTTCGCTTTTGGGAATGTGTTGTTTCAGCTTTGTTCAGTTTATACTGTGACAAGAGTCTAACCACCTTATTCTTGATAAAATTAATCGAAGGAATAAATTGTAACGTATTACTATGAATACGTTCTATGAATAATTTTGTTGTGTATTTCTATCTTGGACTTTAAAAAGCTTTTAAAACGGTTTTGAAAGGCAGAACCTAGTAGAATTGATACAAGATACAACCTAAGTAATAAACACCTTTAAGGTAAAATACCTGAAGTTAACATTTTTCATTCCAACTTTAATTTACCTTTGTTAAACCATTTATTTGTAATAATCGAAATCAACTCTTACACGTTAAAATTATTTCAGTTGGTATCAAAACGCTACAAAAAAATGTCCAGGAGTGTAATGTACATAATTTTAAAGATCGGTTCAAGCGTATTTCCAGCATGAAATTCACTAGGACATTTCCATTGCACAGAAACAAAAATACTTCACTTTCCTCTCACAAATGCAGTTGCTGTAAAGGACGGGTGTTCATTCACAGTTTCAAACAATTTCACCATTCTTCAATCATCGTCCGTCTAGCGTAGCTGTGCAATCAAAAAACTTCAACTACTTCCCACCGGTCCAAAGTTTCCAGCTGAATGAGATGTGAGTAAAATGAACTTAACCAAAAAAAAAAAGCTGGTCAAAAATAAAATTACCACACAAAAACTAGCGCTTCGTCCAATTTTTCTAACCTCCATCAAGATCTGGTTTGATCTGGGGGAAACGGTGGGGGGGCAACAGGAGTCAGGCTTCAAAGCATCCTTTGATTGCACCATGAGATGAAAACATATTTCCACGCTGGAAAGAAGTAAACATCCACTCGTTCCAGCGCATCTGTCAGCGGTACGGTGCGAAACAGGAAGTTGGAGAAAAATATTATGCAAAACCTGCATGAAATGTGTCAAAAGTCGAGGAAATGTAGGTGAACATCTTTCCAACGCCCACCGCACGCGGATATGAGACGACGGTGGTCGCCTTCGAAATCCGGCTTCAACGGTGGATCAACAGCTCGAAGTTCCGGTACGATGTCTGACGCTGTGCGAGACGAGCGAATGTTAATTAAATTTCAAATGGAACGTGTCAACATGTTTATGGGGAACCGGTCGTGGCATTGCTGTTTATCGTGGTGAGAAAAGTGCATTCGAGCGGCAGCGACCGGCGTCTATGGGTGAGCCTTGTAACACCGTAAGCAGGAAGCTGTTGAAAAACAACGTCAGCTTCGCTGGATTATTTTGTTTTATTTTGCCACAATGTCTGATGCCAGAAGGGAAATAGTAACACTCCGGTTGAAGCTGGCCTAACTTGACGGAACATTGACGCAACACCAACGCCATTCGGGCCACTCGGATGCATTAAATAAACTGCACCCTGCAGGAAAACGTATCGCATCCGGCCTTGGAAGATTATGGGCTTCATAATCCTGCCAACACAATTCACAACTCCTGTCCTGTCACCCACCCCAACGCGGCCACGGCCGCGTTCGAGCATACATTAAGCATACTATGCATTACTAGCCATTAGCGAAATTAAGTGCAGCTTTGATCTTCATTAATGCATCGTAATCCGGTTGTAAATGCTAAGAAATCCACGGTGACGCACGGTTTTCACTGCATCTATGCTATCAAAATTCATTTTCCTACCGCTAGCGTTCAGTACAGCAGAGGTTCATTATTTTAATTGCATCCTCAACCGATGCACCGGGCTCTCGGGTGCTGCAAAGGCTACCATTGTCTGGTAAATCTTAAGTTACCTGTGCCTCCGGAGCACGAGTTACCGAGCTGGAAAAGAGCATGCACGCCATCCTTTCTTGCGAGCGGAGATGGGGTTTTCTTACGAACGCCTCAGGGACGGAAATAAAGTCTAGGCGTGATTGCTATTTATTACAGAAACTCTATCCGACTGACTTATTGCTCCGGCAGTTCGGTTGAATGACAAATTGAAAGGCTTTTCTGATACGGGATCGTGACTGATTCTGTGGCTCATCATGACAGAGGGCTCATCCGTAGTTGTTCCTGGTAATTAATTCTTACTAACTTGTGGTTTAACTTATGTTTTTACAAGTAACGATAATTTATGGCTGCTTATCATTGGTTTACTTTAATTAAAAGATACTGATAATAAAAAAAAGAACCGATAATATCAACCAGAATTATCATCAAAGAAATTAGTACTATATATTTATAGAAAAAATTAAACATTTCTATCACGAAACATCGAAAGAAACCAATTGTAGGCTTTGTTATGTTTAAGACTACAATGTTTATTTCGTTCTGAATACTAACAATACAATAAAATATTTAAAAATACAATAAATAAAATGTCCAAAATACATCTAGAATCCATATTTCTCATTACATCTAACATCTTATACAAGATTTCAAGCTTTATACATCTGAAGATTTTTTATTGTTAATTATCATTATATTTACTATTCCTTCATAGCTGGTAAATTGTTAAGTTATGGTTACATTTCAAATTAAAGACCAACAATAACTAAAGGAAATAAATCCACGTGTAAGTATGTAGCGGGGTAATTTAACAACGCTCTGTACCAAACGAAGATGCCAAACGGTGTAACGTATAAATCGTCTCAATCTGTTTCTTTCTTCGTAGAACAAATACGTTTTAAAATTAACTCCCCTGAGGTAATAAATAAGTCTATTAAACACTTAGGTTTTAATAACTGGAACACTTTGTAATTAGCGTTTGGGTATCCAATCATACACCTTTCAAAGGATCATTGTTCACTATCATGAATCTCACTACAAACAAACGGGGTGAATTTATAGACTCCATTCTAGAGCACATTTTGCACAAGTACATTTCTCACGCTCTATCCCTCTCTATCTCATTACGCTCAAGTACTAAAATTTGTGTTTGATGTCATGTAGCTCCAAATAAAATAGAACCTGCATGATACCGCACACAATAGGCTAGTAAAATAGCTGGTATTATGTTTATGCCTCTAGGGGTTGATAATAGTGCTGCCGAGCATGAAAACGTCCCCCCACTCCAGCGAACCCCGTTGCCATCGATATCACGCCCGAAAATCGAATAAAAATTATCTCCCACGGGGAGGGGTGGCACGCAGCGCATCGATGATGATTATGATTATGCTAATGACTTTAGGAATAGCTTAATTTCAATGCACTGCACCAAAACGCGCGAGGTGCGATGCGGAACGATAATTGTGTGATGCATCGTGCGCACACTCACCCACTCACAACGGGAAGAGTGTGAAGCGGTGGAGATGAATCCTGCGCTGGGTAAGCAGATCCACCCGCGTAAAGTCATGCTAGCGAAACTCATAACTTACCCGAGAAGAAATTTATTACCACCGGTACCGGTTTTCTGTACCGTCCACACTCGTACGGCCTTTTGCTGGTCGCTGCTGTTTTGCCCTGGAGCATTACACACATGCAGCACGTTTGTGAACGATGCATTGCCCACGAGGAGGAGGGAGAGGGGAAGAGGGAAGGGGAAACACTTTACGATCGCTCCCATCCACCATGTTCACGGTGTTCAACGAAACGACGGCACGGAACAAGGGGCATACACATTCCAGCGGTTGGGTGTGACAATCGTGTCGCTTGTGCTCGTGTGACGTGAGAAAACCCGTTACCGCACACCTACTTCCAAACGCACCTACTAACTTACGTGCAGGAAGGATGCGTTCATGGATGCGGTTTTTCGGGAGCAATGCCGCAAGTAGTCACGCAGATGAGTGAGTTGTTGTTTCGCACAATGAAGCACGTCTCCGGACAACGAACAACGAAAGCTCGGACAGCAAACAGTTCGAAAAAAAAAACGTAAAGTGGTCGGACAGGGGACTTGTCAAATAAAACTGGGATACGGGAAAACACAAGTGAAACAATGCCAAAAAGGCCACACAATGGCTCGAAAGCCATAAAGAATCTCTTGTGAATTAAATATAATTACTTTTTAAATCAACCCACCGCAAACGAATGAGTTGCTCCTACAAAAGGAAACATATTTCCACAGCATCCTTGTTAACGATTTCATAATTGGAGCGCAGATTTGTTTGTGTGTTTTTGTTTTTTTTTTTGCTGAAAATCTCACCACAAATTTTACCACACCAAAAAAAGGTAACGGATGAAAAGAAAAGTTAATTAGTGTACGGTGGGAAAACTTTAAACCACCGGAAGAAGCACGAACTTCGCGTTAACCGGGAAAAAAAGTATAAAACAAACTTTCTTTGATGGAACTAAACAACTTTTCCGAACCACCAACCCAGGGCGCAAAACTACCGAAAGGCTCGCGGCCAGTTCGAATGACTAGGGTCCGGAACCGATCATGCGGCACCGGCCAAGGCAAATGGCTGCGTTTTCTTTTATCCGATCGCGCGATCCGGTTGAAAGTTGGGCGCGGGAAAAGTAACTTTTCGTTTCGCGTTTAAGTGAAAAAGTAATCGATTGTGGTTTGACACGCCTGAACGGGCGTCCAGGTAGTGTAATCAAACTTACTCGCGATGGGGGAAAGTGTCCATTTAATGGCAATCGAGAAGGTGGTGGTGGAGTTCTTTGTTAGCGGGACGGAAAAAACTCGCATTTTGCCTGAACCAGTATATTTTTCGTTTCGTGTTCTTTCCATCATCTGATCGTCCAGAGGACCCTTGGATGTAGCCCGTTTCGCAATGATGCGCATTCGATGATCGAAGGATATAGTTTCCGCTTTCACGCTAAGTGGAATTTGTGTAATTATTATAATCTCGTTAGGTACTCTGCGTTCGGTTTAAGGCTCCCGGATGATAGCCGCCCTGAACGTTTACGCCTCACTGGATGCAAACTCCCAATGGGGATGGGGACAAGGGACGGATGTAAAATTACACCGCTTGAAATGTGGCGTTAAAGCTGACCGACGACCACTGATTAGCACGAGCTACCAAGCTGCTCGATTAAAGCACAGCACGGTTTGAGCTAGTATCGACCCGCTTTTTGCTCCATCGCAAGCGTGTGCAATTCATCTCGTGGATATTTCTCTCTCTTTTTTTTGTATGATTTATGCTCCCAACTGCTGGCTGGTTGGCTGGCGGTAGGAAAGGCCACTGGCTGCGGAGAAGACAACGTAGTAGCAGCATGACACTCTGACACCTGCCGTGTACTTGCAATCGTTGACAAGAGCGAATGCAAATGGCATGCAATCGGAATTTATAAAACCGGCGGCCCCACACCGTTTTCCGTTCCAGCTCAGTTGCTGCCACTAGCTTCCGTTCGCATTATCACGGCCCCCTCTAAGCCACGGGCCTTTCATGCCGACGCGGCGCTTGCATACATTATTACAGAACTGAACAAAACGAGCAGTAGGTTTCGTCTAGGTTAAGGTGTGAACGTTGCTCGTTGCACAATGTTGTGTTCGTATCGGGAAGTACGCGGTGGGTAGATAAGTATTTGTAATTAAAATTTTGATCGAAGCAAACGGGAAATGAGTAATGGTAGGTGTGGCAAGGAAAGTGGTGTTTCGACAAATTATAATCACTTTAAAATTATGATTGAATGCATTGCATTTATTGTTTTTTTTTAAATAATCTCTCTATTTGAAAGCTTATAATTTAAATAAAGTAAATAATTAATTTAAACTCTTATTTTTATTGATTATTTGTTTATTAAAAATATCTTCTATAAACCGAAACTAAAAATCGAGCATTTAAATTTGATGAATATCTTTAATACATGTTTAGTTTAGCGTCGATTCGAACTGAATACGATACTCAATCACTCCATACTCTGGATCCGGAGCCATTGGGATCGTTTGTTTTTTTGTATTCGAAAAAAGATATGCAATTCTTTAACACTTGAGTGGCTTGACTGAATTCAGACAGAGATCTATTTTTCGGTAACAAGTGTGTGTATTCCTGTTCAATGTAATAGAGATTTCAACCGCGCACAAAAAGTAGTTCTGTTGAACACCTTTTTACTGCCAAAACTATGAGTTTTGCCTTTGGTATGTTGTGCCCGAACAATGGACATAGTAGAGGTCTCTCGCACAGTACGATCCTTCATCTGGGATGGCTCGGGAGGGTTTCGTGTACAATACTGTGCAGAGGACAATACTGTTCATGCTAACTCACAATATTATCAATCATGGACGACTGAGTTATAGGATGCGGCGAGGTTTAGCATCCTGTAATTTTTGCTCCCAGGAAGAGTCCTTACCACATAAATTTGCGAGTTGCTCGAGAGTATCTCTAGCGGGGAGCATTCTGCAACAAGCAATACAACAATTTGTACACGGCGTTACTTTCGTCATTCCTCTCATTCCGCTTTCCTGAGTCAAGTAACATTAGCTCAAGTTAACGGATTCCTAGCCTAAGTTTGTTTGCTAATTATATCAATATTAATTTTTGTTTCCAATGAACAATATTTTATAAAAAAAAATGCAACGGAAGGTTGAGGATTCAACTTCAACTAATGGTATGTATTTATTTGTGTTAATTTCTTTGAGGATGCTAGATCGATTGTTCTTCATTTTTATTATAACTGGAGTTGGATCAAATAGCGTACTTTGCTCTCATTAGCTTAGTTCGCTTAGTCTCATGTAAGTTTCTTAAGTTCCATGAAAAGTCCATATAAGTTGCACTTCAATTTCTTTGGTAAAGCTAGACAAAAATATTAAAATTAATTTGTTACTGTATTCCTTGCATAAAAAATCGCCCCAAAAATAAGTTATCGTGTATCGTTTTCGTATATTTGTATGTCACTACGACACTAGTTTACTAGCAGATGCAGATGATCTTCTCGGATGAGTCTCAACTTTTCGTTCAATACAACTTGATCGTTGAGCGGATGTGAATAAAGCTAGAGATCGTAATGATAAAACTCTCACGACTTATTATAATATATTTTATAAACAGCCGAGCTCGATTTAAATAATATTTAAAAATAAATACAGGTTAAACAATCTATTTTATCTATGTAAAAAGAAGTGTATGTTTAACATTACAGTAGATTACAGAATAAAAACGGATAAAGTAAATTTCATCATGTTCACCAGTCATTTTCTCCTACCTAACTTTTGTCTCCCTCGCTCGTGATACCTTTTCTGTAAATTTCTCCATATCCTGAAATAATGCACCGAACGCAAGCACGGACGTAGAAAAACGTACCTATAGCGTTCCTTACGCAACCCACAGCATTCTCGAGTGGCCAGATGCATTGCTATTTGCACACCTTGAGGGTGGTTTCCTTACGAGGGCGACAAAACCACAACCACGTTCCCTGAAGTGTGCGCTATTACCGTCGAGTCCCTCTACCAAGACCGATGTGGTAAAATAGGGCAGTACGGAATAAAAAAATGAACAAATCATATTCATCTTTTGCTGCCTTCTTCAACCGTAAATTCCTAAAAATTTACTCCCAGTGTTCCCAACGATGTGCCGAGTGCCCTTAACGTCGTCCAGTAAGCGTAATTGAAACATAACGACAGAGCAATCGAGCTGCAATTTAAACGATCGGTGGTGGACAGAAAAAAAGTAAATGAAAAAAATCTCTTTAGAAGGATGTTTTTCCCTCATGCACTCTCCATTTACTAAGTAAACGTAAATTGCCATTTTTAAGGGTCATAGCATGAAGCACACCTCATTACTCAATCGAGTTGAGTAAGAAGCAGTAACTATTTGCTTGAAGAAAGTATACGTTTCTAACCTTGTTGTAGTAACATTATACGTTAGTGAGTAAATTAACTTTGTGTAGCCTAAGGCGGACAGAATTGTCAATAAAGAATATAAAGAATATAAAGAATTATTAGCATTACGGATCTGCTCGTAAAGAAGGAACAAATGTTTCTTAGAATTCATAAAACGCTTTGAGAAATTTTCTTACTAAAATAGAAAATGAGAAAAGATAAAAACTTGTTTAAAATAACTCACATATTAGTACTCAGCAGCAAGTAGCAATATACCGAGTTTTAGAATTTATTGTTTTAAAAAACCCATAATTACATAACATGTAGTTATGGTTAAGTTAGTGATAGACCTTATTAACTGTAGGCAGCTAGAATATTAATAATCTACCAATAAATTTCGGGGCTTCAAATGTCGAAAGTTTTGGAAGGCAAATTAGATGAATTATTATATGTAATAAAATTTATCGCTTCTATAAACGTACTCATTTACCGCATGACGTGCTATCCAACCGACGAACAATTGAAGAGGGAGCTGGTCTCTACACATTGGATGCACGAAAGAATACTTAATTCAAAACAAGAATCAGACTGTCGCAGACAACATGGCTTTAAATATGTCTATTGGATAATGCACTTAGCATCGAATCTCTCTTACATCGATTTTTTACCAAAAGAGATAGCAATATATACTGTAAATTGAACTCTCGCTCAAGTCCACAGCATCACCATTTCATACAAACAAATTTTACCTATCGATGTAAAAGAGCTTTCTGTCACCGGCATACTTCTGTCACAATACAAACTGCCTAGCACACGTACAAACACCGGTCCAGACAGTTCACATTTCCGGTCAAGTGATTGTACAACGCACGGGTTCGGCTTTTCCGTGCCCAGCAGCGCGCAGTCAGTGGTGAAAAGAGATAAAGACTCCGGTTAAAACTGATGATAATGCCACATCAGGGCACATCGATCGGTCGAGCTGGAAATTATGGTCCAGCACAATGGATATGTTACGTTCCCTGTTCCCTCCGCCGCATCTCGTCGGCCAGGCGTCCCGAATGCCCCACCGGACTGTTGACATTCTTAAAACCGCAAAACGCTTCCACAGGACCACAAAGCCACCGGAACCGGTCTCCCATCAACTTGCCCTACCTCCTCCGCACCAGTATCCACTCTCCGTCGGGCAGATTATCGTCAGCAGTGAATAGTCTGCACTTGAAAAATGATCGTACAGTTGCCGCTAACCCTGCCCGCTTGCGGAAAACCTCCACCGCACCCAGGGCCAGGGGCGACGTAATCAAAGGCAAATATCGTACAAATTTGGACTCTGCTAGCGTTCGGGCACCGCTTGGTTGTTGGTTTGTGCCACCGTTCCGTTGTCCACCACTTTTTCGCTAAAGACAAATGCAGTTGATGGAGTTTGATGACGCACACAACCACTTTGGAGGTCGCATTAGCAGAAAGGACAATATTTTGATTCGTTAAACGGGCTGCCACACCCATTAGCCGCAGCAACCGGGGGGAGTATTTTCTTCTCTTTAATGCAAGAGCAGAGTTATTAGACCGCTTAGGAGCGTAAAAAGTGTTACAAATAGTTGGTGGAATTTATTTTCTTTCCGTTAATTGTTGACTGCCATTTGGTGTGTTGCATTTCTGATGAACAGCGCTTGGTGGCGGAAGAAGCTTTCATGAGAAAACATTGCTCGTTGCTCGTTGCAAATTGATATCGAAAGACGAAAATATATATATTTCTTATTAACTGTTTTGTTGAAAGATTTGCAAAACTCGTATTGTCCCATGAGTTATGTTAGGAAACGGCCGAAGAGAATTAAGTCACAGGGTCTTTTGCCTTACTGAAACGCGAGCCAAAAAATTAGCCTGTTTATTGGGCTTCCTAATTACCAAAATAAAAGGGCGATTCTCCCTTCGCTCTGGTTTTTATAAGCACGCTTGCTCATTTTCGGCTTCTCTTCGTGCATCTTCGTTCGTCTTCGTTAGTTCGTTGGGAACCTTACAACAGTTCCCAACA
>KI915044.1:2453866-2497196 GCA_000473445.2 Anopheles farauti
ATGACTGCTGGTAATTCTCCATTGCACTTCACTTACACTTATCACTACTACTACCGAATTACTTCGCGGCGAATTAACGGATTAATTTTATTCGACTAACGTACGCACTTTTAGTCGAATTTTTATTGAGGCTTAATTTTTTGGATTGTTTGGAAACGGCCGAAAGAAATAAGTCACAGGGTCTTTTGCCTTACTGAAACGCGAGCCAAAAAATTAGCCTGTTTATTGGGCTTCCTAATTACCAAAATAAAAGGGCGATTCTCCCTTCGCTCTGGTTTTTATAAGCACGCTTGCTCATTTTCGGCTTCTCTTCGTGCATCTTCGTTCGTCTTCGTTAGTTCGTTGGGAACCTTACAACAGTTCCCAACAAGTTAGGTTGAATTTGATAAAAAAGTATTCAAATCTTTCTGCTTAATTTTTCTCTATCTTTCTCTCTTTATCTATCTTTCTCTCTCTGCTCAAAGTTGAGCACGTCGCGATGGCATGGCCTGCTGACTATTGATATTTCAACTTGCTATTTTTCGTCAAAATAATTTCATAAAATTAACGAAAACAAAAAATGTCTTACGACGAGTCGATGTTCGAGGACGAGGATGTTATTGGAAGAATGTTTACACAAAACACTCTTCTGCGTCTGTAACGGTTTTCATCAACATGGAGCCACATTTGTTAGACTAACACCAACATTCAATATTTCTTCTCTTGTGAGATGACTGTATAACAGATAATAAGTAATCAGAAAGTTAGTTTAGGAAAATGTATACCTTAGTATAGTATCTTTCCTAAAGGTACGAAACGCTTTGGACTTCCTTCTCGCAACGAGTTGGATCTTATTAGTCTTCATGGGCATTTAATTGGTGACATATTTTTATTGATTTTAATAGATATTAATTCACTTAATTAAAGCAAGTGACGATATTGAGCACGAAGCATCGAGTCAAGCCACAAAAATGGGAAAAACGTTTTATAAAGACTTTGGTTTTATTTCTATCAAATACAACGGACGAATGTATTTATGTTTTTTTTTTCTATGGCTGCTCATATTTACTTCAATTAAGTGGACCAACATCATCATGAAGTAATGATATGGTAGTACAATGTACGCTTCGAGTTGAAACAGGACACACAGGACAAACATGACAATTCCAGGAAAAAAGAAACACCATGCAATCCTTTGCAAAAGCCAAAAACTGATAATGAAATACCGCGGTTTTGACGTTTCATGGAACAATCCATACTATGCAATTTCTTTGCAATAAGAGCTTGGTCAAGGAGTGGTGCTCTCTGGCAGCAGCAGCTTCATTTTCTCTACCTCTCTCTAGTTTCACTCTCTCTTTCTTTCTCTACCAACATCCTTGACAAGGGACTGCAGAAACAGCAGGCAGTAGAATTTTAACAGTGCCTCCCAGGGCGATAATAACATCGCTTGGAATGTGACTAGAAAGCCGATTACGTCTTTTCCCTCTTCCAATCGCCAGTTGGAATGCCGAAGGCCGTTAGTGGATGGTGCAGTGTAAAGATCAGCCTGGGAAAGAGTGGGCACACTAATGCTACTAACCTGACTGAAGCACGACCGAGATAGAGATTATAAATAAATTAATCCAGTGGAGGATAGAGAGCTAAAAGTAATCTCATTCGAAATGGGTGGTAGGAGGTCAAAACTACGAAAGATTGGTTGAAAAAAAAGAAATGTAATAGGGCGAAAACCTTACCGAGGCGACCGCAGAATACAGAGATAAACCGAAACGGAAATAATTCTTGATGCAACCGGAAACTATTTAGGTGACGTTGGGACCCATTTGTCGTACGTGCAAACCCATCTTTCGCGGAAAGTTCTCCCCTAAACCGACCCGCATTGACGGTGCCATTTTGACTCAATCTTTTTTCTGTTGTTGTTCTACGTGTAAGTGACACGTTCACAACAAAGCAAGCTGATATTGGTAGAATGTCAAAACGAAAGAGAGAGAAAGAGAGAGAGAGAGATGCACAGAAAGAGTGAGTGCACAGCAATAAAAACACTTATAAAAGACGGCCCCTATTAACTATTTAACCGGAAACTGATTGCACCGGGTTTGGTGCTAGGTATGGCCAAACGCTATCCGGTTTCCCGCGCCCGTGCCAGGCGGTTTTCGCTGCCCTGAAGCACCCTTCAAACTGCAACGGTGTTTCACGCAAACGTTTGCTGGCAAAAGAGGAGGACACCAAAAAGCGACTTTGTTTTTGACATTTTAGCGCGGCCACGCAATCATTTTCGCGTACACGCGATGTGCCTGGGGCCGTGATTGCTTGGAGGTGTAGTTTTATTTTTAGGAGTTTTCTGTAAACGATTGTTCGTGCTTAGCAATTGAAATTTCATTTTAACAGCAGCCGCAGCAGCAGCAATAGATTGAGCTGAGCGTTTGGCAACCGAGTGACGATTTTTTTTATTTTATGTTTTGCCTTCCATGCTAAATCGCTGCGCAACATGAAACGCTTACGTGGACGATTTTGTATTGGATAAAAATTTGTGGTGTCCCGGTTTGATAATAATAATCGATGTTTGGAAGGGAGATATTTTATTGACAGGTTTTTTCGATTTTGATGAGTTATTCTAAATGGAATGTAAAATATCGTTCATTTGTAGTAAATGCAAGCTATTCTTTATTTATGAATGCAAATTAAGAGTCGAAGCAAATTGTGTGACTGTTTAATAGACACTATATGTTTGCAGAATTAGAAGCAAAACTTCGTCCGACAGAAAAATAAGTAATGAAAAAAATAGAAAGCACTGCAATGTTAAAGATGAAAGTTAAGAATAAAAGTGAACCACGCAAGAAGTAAACTATAAATTAGTGGGCAAGCAGAGGACACCAATGCACGGCGTAATGCATCTTATCTACTTTCTTATCATAGCCATTTTTTAATTGTTTGATGTAGATAATATTTCTACGAGACGATAATGTCTCATTGTATTTTTACTATCGATGAATGGAACTGGTTCGTTTGCACTGTTAGCTTGGAATTAATATTAATATCCGTGGTAGCGTCTTCCGTATTGAACGATTTCATGCAAATTGTAATAACGGTCCTGTGACTGCGATGTGATGTGCTGGTGATTGAACGTTGTGATCTAATTGGTCTATTTAATTTTAACATTCTTTTTTCAGTCCATCCGATTGGCTTGGGATGTAATATTAATTGAATCAAGGAAAACCACAAATTCACTTCCGACATATACGCTAAAGGATACGAACGCCAAAGACCAAACAAAAAAGCCAAAGGTCTGTATGCTAATTAAGGACAAATCCAACAGAAATGTATTCTCTTCAAGAGCAGCATTAAAGCTATGTAGTGACCAGACGCAATGGTCTACTATGATTGTTAAGAATGATATATTCCGCAGTAGCACTAAGATCCATAATAGTGGGTATCATACTTAACAAGAAGCAGCACTAGGTGTAGTTTTCTGTGATTTGGCAAAAGGATCGTCAAAAATAACCTATTATTAATTAACATTTGTTTAATAAAAAAACTATAATTGCCGTTTAGTAAGAAGTCTAACGGTTATGGTTACCAATCAACGTAATAATGGTTGGATTTGAAATAATGGTTCGTTTATATAAGCTCTCGGACTAGATATTGTTTAAGATGATTGAGCTGAGCTTTGAGCTTTCCAGTATATTCAAAGATAATTGTTTGTATGGACGATTCAGATACAATATAAGAATAGCTAGAGCCAGAAATGAAATTATAGAATAAGTGTGTGAGATTTTGAACATCCAACCAGAAAAGGAAATGTATCGACATAAATTACGCTCTTTTTTGCAAAGATTTGCTGTTGGAATGGTTTGGAAGGTGCGGTTGATGATATTGCTCGAATCCATATGGGGTTTATTTAGAAAAATGTTTTACTTTCTTATGAGAGATATCTTGCAAATAATTGATAGTTTCTCAAACAACACATGTATCTTTGATGTTTGATCCTACTAATGCTCATTACGATACATTTGACTGCCAGAAAAATTGAAAAATAACTTAATTATATAAATAGTGGAAGTAATGTTGTAGCATCGAATTTGGTATTCAAACGAAAGAAGAAGTGTCAAAACCCGGCTAGACATCTTGTCATTAGCTATAAGTTCAAACTATAATATGCATGTTGTTATGACAACGAAGAACATTAACAGTAATTTTGCAATAAGCCCTCGTAATACGAAATCAGCTCTCGACTATCTAATTTAATATCAAAATCGAACAATCATGGTTATAATACAACCTTTCATATCATGATACATGATTATAATACAAATCCGGTTGAATGGTTTAATGTAGATAAACCGCATAGCGTGATTGAAATAAAAGTCTAACCACACACCACCAAAACCGAACGTCAATTAATTGTATTACCTTCGTTCAAAGGGAACACACAGCTACTCGTTCGAAAATAGTCAGTCATCCATCGCTTTAATCACTTTTTCACGCCCTCAAAATGTAATCCAACCTGCACGGTGCAAATAAAGCGCATTTCATTACGTGCATTCACCGCAAGCTTCCTGCCAGCAAGTGGCAGCCAATCAGACTGAGAATCAGAACCATCACACCCTGCATTAATCGCATGAAAGGCCAACCACTCGACATTTAAACTGTATGTTGGGTTATTTTTTTTTTGCTTTGAAGTTAGCTGTCAACGACTCAACGACTTTAATTATCGTTTGTTGAACTTTGAGGAACTCTCTCCCCCCCGAATGGGTAATCGACGCCAAATCAACTGCACTGACAATGCACACAAAAATCAAAATAAATCATTAGAATACCGAATGGAAGGTAAAAAAGATGACAGGTAAAAAAAACAACCGGTCGTCTCCAAACTGGCCCGCCGGAAGTCGTCCCATCGTCCCATGATTTATTTGTATCACACATTAATTCTGCTCGAGCGGGTGGGTTCACCCAGGCCACGGGTGAACAACAAAAGACGCGACCCTTTCACCCCTTTGTTAGCGACCCCCATCACGACAGGGCATCGTTAGCAGCAAAACCCGAGCTGCGGTGACCGCGAAGAAACGGACCGATACGATAACGGTTGCGGTAAATGCTGACTATTGCGAAAATGCATCGCCCTCGCCCCTCCCTTGGCATGGCACGAGAAAGAGCTCGAGCAAGGAAAAAAAGCAGGGAAAAAGCAAAAAAAAGCGGACGCTCGAAAAATGCATTCGACAAGCCATTAATATTTAATATCGTCCGAGAAAGAAGGTCACGGCTGGCAAGATCGCGCCGGTAATGTGTTGTGCAAGCGAACGTGGCGAACTTGTCCATAAATCAACTCCAACTCCTGACAAGACGTCCTGTCACATACCGTAGGGGACGCGGGAGAGGTGGTCCGGAGCCGCAGTTGACTTCCCCATGGCCTTCCCCTTTCCGATTAAAATCGACGATCGTTTGCGGTGGTTTCGGGTGGTGTGCCCTCGCCAAAAACTGGGAAAAGCGCTCCATCATTCGACCCATTCGACCCCAATCGGGCAACCCGGCCAAACTACCTATCGCCGGAAGAATGGTGAACGAATGATCCGGGAATGATGCGCATGACGTGGGAGCTAGGAGGCTCATCAGATTCTAATACTCCCAAAAAAAACAACGGGTTTAATGCGATCGAGAAGCTCTTTGTTGTCTCCCCACAAGAAAGGTGAGTGTTTTAAAGTTTTGCATGCAACTCGCGGGAGGGGGGGGGGGGAGTGCCGGAAATTTCGGTCCTAATGACGATGAGGGGGTTAAAATCACCCATCAAACATCCCCTTCTTCCCCCAATCGGGCGTTTCACCGCGTAAAAACACTATTTACACTCCGGATGACAGTTGAGTGTGAACGCTCGTTATGGAGCTTTTTTGTTTCGGTGTGTAGCGTGGCTAGTCGGTTTCTTACTGCAACATTACGTTTCGGACCCCGCCTGGAATCGGGACCGGGGAGCTATTAAAACATCCCCATGCGCACTCACACACACACACACACCGGGTGCATCATTGGAAAGTGCGCCCTAATGGTGGAGCCCGTCCTTCCGTCCGTCCGTCCGTCCGTCAACGGGGTCTGATGCTGATTTATGTTGCATGACCGTGCACAATCGGGGCCGGGGCAATCAAGCGAACGGTGGCGTGGCGCGGAAGAATGATGGATAAAAACTTCCGCTCGCTCACAATCAATTTCATTTTCTTCGACTGACTGGAATGACATTTCGGTGGCGTGGAAAGACGGGCGGCCACCTTCAAGCGACCGGTGGCGCCACCATGCGACTCGTTTGCCAAGCGATTTCGTTTGATGAGATTATTGTGTTACCTTTTACGCTGGGTTTTTTTTTTGTTTGTTTGTTTTCAGGTTTTCTGTTGCCCTTCTTTTGCCTCCGCTTCGTTGGAGCTATTTGTAATAAGTTCTGATTACATTGCTGATTACCGGATCGCATTGTTTTGCTTACCGACTATCCGAAAAAAGAAGGGAAAACATGTTTTTAAACCAGAAAAACTTTGTAATTGAAAAATTTTCCAACATGAATCGGTGCAAAGTTTTTGTGTTGAAATGAAGCTTAAACTTTCATGTGTTCATGCACAGATTTGGGTGACTAAATTATGTTAAGTCACTGAACAAACTAACAAAATGGATCAATCCAATGTAAGACTGGCGTTCTTCTTGCACAAATCTCAATGTGTTTGTTTACGTATAGCTTACATATATTTTTTAGTTTTTGTTAATAGATAAAACATAATTCTTCAATTGGTTAATGATTTAACCAAAAGGCAAATAAGTCTCCTTTAAAATCTTTTTTTTTTGCAATTTTCCAAGAGTTCTTAATACAAATATTTCTCACTTAAAATTGTCTGCTACTGCAAGATAAAACATCTTCTATATTCTTCCAAAACACTTGAAATTATTGTTAATACACCATTAATATATAAGTTAGATCCAGAAAGCGCACAACTATGACAAGGAAGAAACAACCAAATGATACGACGAAACAAATAGCCCATTACAAACTTGCGAAATGGTTATTGCAAATTCGATTGCTGGCAGAACGATTTAATTTTAACATATTCGATAATCAATTTAAAGTAAAAATCGTGTTGAATCGTATAATCTAAATTATAACGTGTAATTTAAAAATCGTGTTGTATAATGCACGAGCTGATCGGTTTTACAAGGTTTTTTGATTGTAATCAAACATTTCTTATTATTTCTCAAACAAACAACGGCCATTGGAAGTTATGGTTTTAACAATTATAAATATTTTTATATTAATTAACTATAAGTTTGTTATTAAATTAGTTTTTTCATCTCTATAGACAGTTTTGGTTCTTATATAAGCCGACCAATTCGATAGAAGTTTTGTAAGTTTATTTCTTTTTTTACGTTTCACTGGAAACTTAGTCAAGACCGAAGAAGCTAGTTCTTTAACATCTTATATTATTATGTTGAAATTTTTTCGACGATATTTGTCAGAGAAATCGAGCGTAGTAATTCAAAAGATAGTAAAATTTGCATTTATATATTTTAAATTGCTCTTCACCACTTCAACAGAAGCGAGCAATTTTTCCAAACCCAACAACCACTCTCTCTAAATCATTTTCCAGAGACACCGCGACTTAAGCTGACTTTTGAAATCACTCACCGGTGCTGTTGCTGGCCAAACCGTTTCCTCACATTGCATCCTTCATCAAATCGGCAAACTCGTCCGCATGATAGTCTGCAGTCGAGTTAATACCCGGCACACATGGCACTCGAGCGCACACACACACACACACCATCGCACCATGGCAATATCTTTCAGCATTCCAATTCTCCGCAGTTCCGGCAGAGCGTAGTTCCGCGCCCGAAACGCGCCGCGTCTTTAGAATTCCCAAGTGGAGCATAATATTTGTAGCGTCTTCCGTGAGTGGAAACTTTCCGGCAAACCCCCTTTCCCCCCCCCCCCTCCCGGCCCGAAACCCGCCGGGAAGGTGGAGGAAATTGTAATTGACAAAAGGAAGCTACCTCGGGCGCTGTCTCGCGGGGGAACAGCGGGAGAAGAAAGTTGGACAAACGCTGGCTGCACCGACGCCATCGTCGCTGCTGATACTTTGAGGTTATGTAAGCGGACAGGAAGACAGCCGTACAACAGCCGTACACGAACGTGCCGTGCCGGTGTGACAGTGCCGGGACAGCTTCTTCCTTTTTCAAAAATAGCAAAAAGAGGAGAAGGAGGGGAGGGTGAGTGAGGGGAAATCCTATTGTCGTTTAAAGTTGTATCAGCTGGCTGGGTCGGTTTTCGGGGTCGGTCGGAGAGGAGGAGCTTTTCGTTACACGTGTGTGGCCGGGCGCCTCCATCGCGACACGCTGGCGTCGGAACGTAATCGCGTACGGAGCTGACAGGAATAGGTGTTTGTGGCTGTCTGTGTGAGAGGGTGTGTATGTGTTCTTCGATGCGCGAAACGTTTCGCAGTGTGAAGGTCATACGCAGGCAAAGCGAAGGTGCACACAAGGCTGATGCTATCGGGGCGGTGGGAAAAATATTGGGAAAGCGCTAACCCTCGAGGGTGCAGTTCGTAATGTTTACTCATTTACGAAGATAAATCTAGCTTTAGATTGGTTCAATGTTATACTTTTGTTCCTTTCATGATTTTCGCCACAAGTATTATATCATAATTTGAAGTGGAAAATGTTATCAAGATATTTTTTTTTTATTTAATATCAATTCTTTTTCGTCGAACCATCGATTTTATTGATCATGTTTATCGATTGTATCTTTCTTTTAAGTGCCACACAACTGCTGCACAATAGCGAAACCATTTTTATCACACTGAATGTAAGGAAACGGTTTGGCAAAGGAAAGGAATAGCAGTGGAACAGAACAAACCTAAACTTGAGAGGATTAGAAACGATTTCCCTGATGAATAGCGAAAGCTATAAAGCATCGCTCGGTTGATTGGACGTAATCGTAGCAATTGTAAGTTTAAGTTACTAACAACCAGGAGTAGTGGGTTTTTCTGTCTAACCCGGCTGACATTTGAACAGCAAAAAATGCTACTACCGCAATTAGTTACATTAAAAAAATATATAAATGTGGACTAGTTGTTGAGGCTTACTTAGTTATACGACTGTTTTCTATAATTTTTTAATGAAATCAAAATTTCAACAAAATTTTACATTCTTAAAACATTAGCAGGGCAGAAGAAATATTAATAATCAATAATATTCACTTATATATTAATATTTAATATAGTATTTATTATTACACCATTATACCATTTACCGAATTTAAACAGGTTTGCTAAAAATTGTCGATTAAAAGTCGATTGTTTTTTAATTGTGTGACACAAAGTTACACAAACTGTAAAAAAACCATGTAAATATAGGTTTTCTTGAAATGTTTGTGATGAATTATCTTTGTTATACACACATTTTTGTTAATCATTCGTTATATTTTGTAATTTTGCAACAAACCTTGTAAAGATTTTCAAATAAATCTTCACCTTCAAAAAACTTTTTTGAAACAGTTCAGCAAGCTTTTCTTCATTTCTTCGTTCTAATTTCTTAAACGTTTTCTTATTGTTTGCAAATAATTTTTGTATAATTTTTGTAATATGACTATAATCTTTTTTGGGTTTATTTTTAGCTATAAAATGTCCACCTTGGTGGTCCTATCGTTTAAATAGAAAAAAATCTCTCTTTTTCATAGTCGTTACTGTTTCTTTACCTATTTTCGCACAAAAGCAGGATTTATAATTTATTTAAATATTTAGCTATGCATAAAGAACCAAACTCCCGTTTGGAAGTAGTGTCTCATCGACTATGATGGTACAAAAACATCCAACTTTAGCTTTACAAGACCATAAAACGTACCGTCTGCGCATGTTAAAAGTCTTGAGAAAAAGACAAAATATTGCATAAAAAAGGGTCACATTTAACTAATTTCTTTATCAAAGGTATCGCTGATACACCATTTTGAGGTAACTAATACACGTAAGTAAAAGTGCATTGATGGTGCTTCCAGCAAGAATCGAGAACCCAACACGGTTGATGCATCAAAAGGAGCACTCCAAAAACCATCTTCCACAGCATCTTCTACGTCGATAAAACACTCGCATCGCAAGCCATGTAATAGTTTCACACCATCGGAACCACCGGAGTGCATAATGTATCGCTTTGTGACGGACGGTACTTACCTCTACGCCGCTGCCGCCAACCCCTTCGCCCACCACCACCCGGTGCAGCGCGTGCATTGAGTGCACTTCGTCCCGAACGGTTGGTCGCCTCATCTTCATCGTCCTCATCCGAATCGATGCAGATGACATCATCGCCCATCGCGGTGTGCGCCTTAGGTTGAAGTTTTCCTCCCCCTCCCCCCTCCCACCCGGATAAGGACGGTCTTAATGATGCGCGCGGCACACCACCCTTAGCGGCTGCTGGCGGAATGCCTTCCCGGGTGCATCGCTACCGGCGAAATCAGCCGAACGTGACTAATTTACCGGCGAAGGGATTTGAAGCGCATGCCGTCCCTGTTTCACAAACAACATTACACGCACAGGCACACACACATACACACACGTAAAGCACCATCATTGTCTCAAGGACCGCTCGGTGGGTGTGAAAAGCATGGTCAACATTTGTGTTTTTGTTTTGAATGTCTGCGTTCGGGGGATGTGGCTTTAACCCTCTCTTTGACAATCGGCTTTAACGTGGGTTGGCAAAACGTTTTTCATCTCATTTATTCTGAATTTTTAGGATTGATATTGAAACAATAAGAGAATGTTAATTTATTTTCTAAATAAACAAGTTGGATCGATGAACATTTTTCTTCCTAACCCTATTGCTGGCAGCTTGGCACGACAAGTTGGTTAAAAGTTTTCAAAAAAGTGCATTGATAGAAAAGAAAGCAGTCAGTTGTTTCTTTCCATTTGCTGTTTTTTCCATTTCGTATTCGAATATGGAAAATGCGATAGTTATTTTTTAAAAACAACGTTTCTAATTTGTAACAAAAATTCAACAAAAAATATCGTACCACGGTATAATAAGGTACCGCGCGAGTAAGGCAATATTTTTGCCTTTCTTTTCTCATTTTTTTTAATTGCACTGAGAGCGAATGATAAACAGGAATGTAGCCTCTCTTGGATTGCAAAATCCGTTCAATGCTAGCACGGTACTAAAAACAGTCAACACTAGTGCTTCAAACGTCCTTTCAAACCTTTCCTTTCAAACCTTTCAAGTCATTTAAAGAAGTGGAATGTATTATGTTTTACGCGACGAAAGGTAAGCTTGGATTTATTGGAATATCTTCTTAAACTAAAATTTAGAATTTCGAACAAATTTAATAAAGCGGAATAAATGGAAAATGATTGATAAACATGTGCAATACAACGAAATGGAAACAGCCTCCTCTGATGATGAAATGATTAGAAATGATTAGAAATGGTTAGAATATATTAGAAAAGCTGGGACGGAACTATGCTAAATAAATTTCGAACTGGAAAAGCTGCTTTATAACTTGGTTACTAATTTTTTACCTAACTAATAATGATCGGGAAACAAGTAATTCACTTTCAAAATTGCTGACAACCCGAAATGCTTTATTGGGAGCAATTTTTAATGTGTTTTTGATCGTCAACGAAGGGGTTATTACTGGCCAGGATGGTGAATTGAGATTGAAAATTACACTAAGAATGTAAGATGAAAGCCCACCGTATCCGCTGCAGGCCACTCTCGACACACTTACGTTACGTTGCACCAGTTTGTCATCCTCTGGATTTCGCGCAAAAAAAAAATAAAACATCATTCCAGCACGGTTTGGAAACCGAACTAGGACCATATTTTCTTCACCAGGCCGTTCGCATTCGCACTAATACCCGTGCGAAGTTTTTACCTCCATTTTCTCCGGCAAAACCACTTCACTCACGTGCACCTGTACGTATCGTCGCGTTTGTTGTCGTTCCGGGAAGCAGAAGCATCACGATGGGGCTTTTTTTGGCATTTGCTTCTTCATTCATCCGCATCCTTTACAACGCGCCCGATAGAACGGATTGAGCGGCCCAGTGTAGGTAGTCACAGTCCGAGTCGTGAGAAGCAAAGCGGAAAGCACCATCCAAAGCATCAACTCTAGGCAAAACTTTTAACGTATGCATCTTTTGGTCTCGCTTTTCGTCGGTTGCATTGTTGGCGGAAAGCAAGTGGCATCAACAAAAAAAAGGAACAAACTCTGCTCCCATTCACTGTGCACGCTTTCATGTACTCTCTGCGTTTAGGTTCTTATGATTTCTGGTCGTTTTTCGTTGAACTTAACATTCACTTTGCACCGTGTTTCCAACACACACACACTCACACATTTGCACAACACTGGGATGATGTAGTATGCGACTCGGTCGCCAACTGCCTTCGCCGAGTCTTCTGCCCGGGCAAGTGAATCATTAAAACGTTTCCCGGAAAACCTACCAAAGAAAGAACAAAAAAAATTCACTCAAAAGAAATAGAACCGCGAAAGGGAGTAAGAAAAGACAATAGAGATTAAATTTATGTATCATTAGTGCAAACATTTTTTTCCCCTACTTCTCTCTTCCTTCGGTTCCGTTCCGCGCTAGTGCAAAGAAATATATCATATTCCCTTGTTTCCCTCCCTATGAGCGTAGTTTCGGCACTTTTTCGCGTGTGTTTGTGGCTATGTGTTTTGTTACGAAACCTTTTTTTAACTGCCGTTGTGTGCTGCTCTGCTTTAAAGATGCTTTCTGATGTTTGCTGCATTTGCTTCGAATTTATTGTTTCTTATGCAGATATGCTTAGGCGCCGCTGCTGGTGTGTGCTTTATTTTTATTTCTATTTGACTTTTAGTACTACAGTAACGTAACGGCCAGTAGCAAATGTTGTGTTTGCAATCCTCCTTAGATCGCTCTCATCTAGATGTGGGTATTCATTTCACTGACACTCTAACCATACACCTATGGTGAACTGAGTACTATAAATAATTCGATTTTTTAACGTTTTAAAATGATTTCATATTAGAAAGTAGTAATTTGTACTGTTGGTTTCAGTCTCCTTCATAATTTCTTACTTTTTTAACAGACAGTTGATATTTTTATTGTTAAATTACAATTTTTGATTATTTTTAATGTTCTCCTTCTTTATAAGCATTCTCGCTCTCCCTATCTCCGTCTATTTCTTTCTTTGATTTTAGTTTTATATTTGTTTCAGAAATTCAACACATCAGAAAAAAAACAAAGATTAAGAAAATTCTTATATTGTTTAACATTTTTAAGACCCAAAAAAATAAGGAAAAAAAATTTCTAAACTAAAATATTCCTAGTTTTCATTTCATGCACCGTGCAAAATTGTTTATTTAAAAAAAATACAACTAAATGCAAACAGCTGTGTAAATGAATTATCTATCATTTGCTACACATCATTTGAAACATTGCAATTTCCAAAAATATTAGCAAAAACCTGTTTCCCATCGCTTTTACTCATTGGGTCATATGTTTGGTCATTTTACTCATTGGGTCATGTGGTTTTTTTTTCTGTTACCCTTTGACCATTCTCTTTACCCTTTGGAATCTACTACATTAATTTTTACATGAAGTCTTTCGTTTCTATTTGGGTATAGTTTAGTATCATTTAGTAAGAAGTACTGCGTGAAATGTACCAATGTTTTTTTTAAAATCCGTTTTGAAATCTATGAGGATATTAATTTAATTTAATGTTTCTTTGTATATTTCAAGTCTCTGTTGATATCATATCATATATATGATTTATGTTGATATCATATCATATATATGATTTTTGTTGACATCATATCATATATATGATTTATGATTTAAATTATTCACTTCTACTTTGGTTCATACATTTTCCTCCTTCCTCTGCTAATGTGGCTTCGCAAGCGACCAACACAGCAAATTGTTTCTCTGGCTCGATAAGTATAAGTTCATTTTCGATTCCTCCCTCTCCATCTAAACAAAAAAACTCGAAGATCTTTAATGAAATCCGGATGCAATCATTAACCGGACTGTGTCTGACTCTCGTCAGCACGCAAGCCCCAGCGGGACAGCTAATGATGCTAAAACAGTAAACTTCCGCTTGAAATTTATACTCTCATTTAATGCCGAAGCGTCGGCGTCGGAGGCAGCAAAGAACACCACACGAGAAGCTAGCCCGAAATAAAAGAGCACAAGTCCCTTCGTAAATTACCCCTTCACTCCCTGGCGGGATGCCCTGCGAAAGGTTGCGCCCCAACGTGGATTGGAAAAAGCTTGCAACCAACTCGCTGTGGCAAAACCCGGTTCATGAATTTTAAATCCATGCAATTGATCCCCTCTCATGGGCGTGCAAGCAGAGGAGCCGTGGAAGAGGGAGCAGCTCATGGCACGCCTTGATTGGTGCTGATGGTAGCGAGGCTATTTTGGGTATACATTTTTAAACCCGTAACGTTAATTCAATCAACCGTCCGTACTAATTTGCCGCTTGCTGCTACGCCTGGTCGGTGCAATTTTAATGTGCGAAGGAGCTGCTGCGTTCAGCACGCGTTATCGCTCCTTGGCGTCGTTCGCACGTGACGGTCGGCAGGTTGTTAAACGAGGGTCATTAATCCGGGATTCCCCTACCTGGGAGCCGTTGATACGACGTCACGACACGATGTGCGGTTTAGATGATGCTGCTGCTGACAAGCAGGCTATGTTCTTTCACCACCACCGCCGCCTTCGATCGAAAAAGGGGCACAAGTATTCCAATAGCTTACACAAACGCACCCACACACAATCACACACACACACGCACTAAACAACCATCCTAGAAGCACGTCCTAGACCCGAACCACGTTGCACGCTCAGGCCATGGCTGCACAAGCTGCTGCAACACTGCATTACAAAGTAGGACTGACTGGCAGTGCGCTTACTGCACATCGTTTTATATATCGTATGTTCCGTTTTTACTCCCTACCTCTCCACCCTCATCCTCCTCTCCCCTCCCACCGCACGGCAGGATGCGCAACCGAAAGGACGAACCATCCCGGCGCTGCACGTGGAAGCATGGACGGGTTATCGGGTACAAAACGAAGTACCCGACGACGGTCGACGGTTTCTTTCCCATCTGTAGTGCGCCTGTGTTCGTGCCACCACCGTGCCGTTGGACCGCGTGTGATGGTTGCATTGGAAAACTAGCAGTGACCATCATCCCATCACGGTTCGGGTACGCTGCTCCCACCGTACCATCGTAGCAACAACATGGCGCGTTGGCGCGAGCAGGATAGCCTCCCTGCTCGTGGTGCAGCAGCAGACATCGAAAGTGCAGCGTGTAGATGTGTGTTTTCGAGACACAAGCCCAGCCATGTAAAACCGGGGACGCACTCGCGGCGAACCGAAAGGAAAAGCTCCAACTTCACGACTATCCGGAGGAGCAATGGGTGGAGAAAGCTTTCGGGAGGTTTAAATTTAAACTTCGGCACGTGACACGTGTTTAGTACAATTTTTAGTACAAAGTTTTTTTTTTCAAATTTGCTTATCAACGAGTTTAACCCGCCAAAAGTAGTTACAAATTTTAGATCTTTAGAATAAGAATCTTTTTCTTTACTCAATATGAAGAATTTAATCTGTGACATACACCAACAGGAGATTATTTATATTTTGGCTGTGGATCTGGATGAAAATTACAAAAATGGAGGCGCCTAATACTTTTATTGATTTTTTAGTACTGTCATTAAAAAATATTATCATGAAATAATGAAATATATTTCAAATGATATTAATGAATATTGGAAGAACAAAATCAAAAAAAAAGTGCTTACACATGATTCATTATATGCATATATACAGCCTTATTATAATATTGTGTGTTCATTTGTCTAGATACAAAGTTCATAGGAAATTAACATGAATGAATCCAGATATATATCATAAAAATATAATATGCAATGAATTATACTGGAACTCTACAAAATCAAACGCGATCGAACAATCATTACAATAAAAAATGATTCTCATTCATCGGATTTTAATTATGACCAGGCATACATTTCTATCACTGTGTGATTTTAGATTGGTTTCCTAGTCAACAAATTGATGAATAATATGCAATTCCTTAGAAGGTTTAGAAAATTGAATGGAACAAAAGTTTAAGATAATCTCATGATGAACATATTCATGAGCCATGATTCTTTTAAAGTTTAAATTATAATATTTGTGTTTTTTTGTAGTTTCGATGAAGACGACAAATTTGTTTATTAGATCAATTTGAAAATTAGATCAGTTTGATGCATTATAATCTTTACTGTACCATTTTTAATTCAACAGGTTTTTGTTTAAATTTTTATATGATTAAATGGTTTGTGAATAAATTTGTTTTCTATAACATCAAAGATTTTATTATATTATTTTTGAGTAGTCAAAGCTAATGACCGCGTCGTTCTCGTCAACCTTCAGAGGTAAACAATAACAAAACTTTAACAGGTAAACATTGGAACACTCTCATTCAGTTTAGTGTTAGACTCTGGATCTTGAATAGTTTCGCAAAGATTCAGAACAAGACCAAATCCGAGCAGTTTTTCCCAACGTACACAATGGAAGAAGAGTACGGAGTAACCGATTCGCCCCGGAAAGGGCCCACACTATCAACGTCAACCTCCAGCTTCGAACCGTTCGACGCCCACGATCCCAACCTATCGCGTTTGGCGATCAAAATGTTCCAGAAGACCGGTGACTACATTACGCACGAGTTGGCCTCGACGGTGGACGACTATAAGCTGATCGAAAACATGAACCGAGCGATGATGGGGAAAGTGGCCGACATGCGCCAAATGTCGCAGTCGATTGCAGTGAAAAACACTGAACTGAACCAAAAGTACGAGGAATTGGTAGGTGGATCGTGGCAGTTTCGTATGATTCGGAGGCTGCTCTCATTTTCTATTGTTTCCAATCAAACACAGAAACCCCTCCTGCAGCGAATTGACGATATCGAATCCACGGTGGACAAACTGGAAGCAGCCGCCTATCAGCTTGACTCGTACTCCATTCGGTTGGAAAACAAGTTTAAATCACTCAAAACCAAACAGTAGACAAGAAAATAGATGTTAAATGATATATTTATTCATTCAGCAATACGCGCAAGAGTTCGAAGGTGCCCAGTCGTCAGCCAAGGAGTAATTTAAAAAATATTGCTATTATATTAAGGAATATTAACGGTACTGAAAATAAAGGAGCATACAAAAGTGATCTGTTAGCGTACTGGTTCATTTACAATCGTGTACACTCACTTTTAGTTACTGTTCGAATTGAACGCACGAGAAGCAGCAACTGGGCTTTGGTGGAAGTCGGTTCGCCAAATCCTTGCACCTGTGCGGACATACCCCAACCATCTGGAAGCAAATAGCAATCGGGCAACTCTGGTTAATTAAGATCTAATTCAGTGCGGTTCTCGGTGGCAGCTTACATTTGGAAAGGAATCTTTCTTCACTCAACACACAAACTGCGTTAAGGAACAGAAGCGATGCTTCTACCAGTGACCAAAGCGTAAACATAGCAAGCCTCTGTTTATGAAATACTCCAAACGAATCGGTATGACTAAACTATATACAAATAAAAATGCACTTTTTTCCGTCGAGTCAACGCGAGCCTTTTTGTTGTCGGCAAAACGATTTGTTTTCCTTTGCACTGACAGTTATCGTAAACGTCATCGGAGCAGCCGTTGAAATTGTTGTACACTGTAAACGAATGCAATGGCTAAAATCGTGAATTTCAATATGTTTAAGTATAATTGGGAATTCTTTTAAAGGACGAAAACAAAAAAATAAGTTAACCGCTGAAAATTGCATTTCTATCAATGAAAAAATATATGCATGATAAACCAAATATTACCAAGTAAGACCAACCAACCAACCAGTACAATGTGTTTGACACCCCTGACTGTAATTTTATGCTGCTGAAAATGTACCTAAAAGTATTTTAAAATGTTTATAACTTTGATTATGATATGTGAGCTAGCTTATTTTTTTACAGATTCCGGTTAGGTGAGTAAAATAGCAATCAAAAGCACATAATGTTTGATTTTATTTGAAATAGACAACTCACGAAGTATGAAACCAGTTCAAAATTAAGTTCGCTTTAGCATCTAAATATGAGACAAGAGTTGTCTTTAGCAAAACACACAAGATCGTAAAGAGTATCTCTGCGGTAGAATGAAAAGTTGAAAACACATATATATATAAAAATTAAAATACTTCAAATGCATCGATGAATAAAAGGTCGATTGTATTCCAAGCGAATGTTTCATAACTCATAAGATACATATTATTTGGATTGAGATTCGTTCGAGACAGAGGGACTGCGGTTCCTGCTTAAAGATGCATCTTCATATCTGATTGCAATTTTTCCACTAGAATGCTAGTTGCATACGAATAGACTTCTTTCAAATGCGGATAAAGAAAACCTAAAATACAAGATAACTATAAAGGCTTCACAGTGAGAGCTTTAGCGTCGTTCCCAAAATACATTGGTTTTATACAGTAGGTTTTACATACAGGATTTCACCTGATGGGTTTTTCGCCTGTTAGTCCAAAATACGTTTTTCTGGTCGTTTTGCTTGCAAGATAAAATAAAGCCTTCGCCGTGGGAGCTCTTGCACCGCTCCCAAAATACGTTTTTCTGGTCATTTCGCTTGGAAGTCTTCATTTATCTCAACATCACCATATTTTCGGATTAAGCTTATGATTTAAAATTTAAAACCAAATTCCATAAAGAACGCTGCGATCAATTCTATCTCAAGCTTATAATTATCACTGTTGCCAAAACCCAGAAATTCCAGATCCATTTATTGCATATTTGTTTTATTATAAATGTTGTTGTTGTTGTTGCACATACTCTATAAACGTGCGTCTCTACCGTTACACCATCATCGCGTCCCTACCGCCAAGGACTGCGTTGTTGATCGCTAATGTTAACACCTTCCATCACCACGAGGAATATAACCTTGATTACAATTTGTATGCGTGTAGTGTTTCAATTCCGCCCAGTGTAGTGTACAGTAGGCAATGGTTGAGCTTCCAGTAATGAAACGCTACACGGTACACAAAACCCGTAAAATTGACCAAAAATAAACTTAACCGGTGGTTTGCGTGAATTGCTAAATTGATTGACATGTAACGAAACACGAATGCGACGAATGAACCGTATTCACAAGCACACAGAACTGGAAGAATTTGTGGCTATCCATATTTAACAATAAAGAATTTTCAACCCTCTGTTGAAACATGTGAAGGAAACACACATACACATACAAGAAAAGATTGAAACGAGCATACAAATAGAATGGAACACCATTCACATTAACACTAGTAAGACATAGAAAACAGTAAAACAATGGAAAAACTAGAAACATCTACTGGCTTGCACTTGTGTTGCTTTTCTACGATTGTTTGGCCCTGATTTGCACCGCTTTTTTCTGCTTTCACCAGTGCATCGGCGCGGTATTGGGATTGTCCAGACGTAAGTAAATAAAACCGTAGACCCTAGACCACGCCTGGGAGGACGATTGGATTGCGCGAAATTGACTTTATTATGTGGCGTTGACTCTACGTTCCCTTCTCGTAGTAGTAGTATTAGTCGATACGTTACGTCGTTTTAGTATTTGATTCCACCCGTGCAACGAAAAACTCGCTGGAAGTACTAGTACTAGTTCTAGGTTAGTTAACTGTGAGCTAAAAGCAGTCTTTTGCCTTCGATGTGCACCCGTCGTCGTTCCATAGTATGCAGTTGTTAGTATATAGGTTTGTGGGATTGGTATGCGTGTGTATCTGTTTGTGTGTCATATCTTGTGCTTGTCAAAAGAGGTTATGTTCAATAATTCAATCGATCGATCGTACGATCAAACACCCTCGATATTCGGTTTGAATTGATCCGTAGAGTTGATTGTGTTTTGTTTGTGTTGTTTTGTTAACAAACATGACGTGCCGGGGGCGCTAGTTTACCATGCCGTCGGCTGGTATCAGTGTAGTATGCAATCACTTTTTAAATGTGACATATAAAGTATACCTTCCAGGGAATTTCCAAATATCATTTCTCCGATTCTTTTTGTTTCCTGTGAATCGATACGAGAAAGAGAGAAAAGATAAATCAGTTGCGAGGTGTGTGCGAGTGGATGCATGCGTGCGAGATGAGCTCAAATAAGACAGAGGGGTTTTCAGAAGTTAACTACATAAAGAGCAACATTTCTCCAATCAGTTCCACAAACCGTTAAATATTTCCACCAAAGAATGATTCATTTAAAGAGAATTTACTTTTGTGAGATATGTATCCATAATTAAATATAAAAATTTATCTATCATTCGATTTTTGGGATTTGTTTCCGTTTTCAACTCTTTCTAATGAACCAATTATTTTTGATTAAATCAACGCTTCTCTAAAACGTTCAACTTTTTTCCTTTTAAAAGTCCCTTTTTCGGCAACGCTTTCCTCTTTACAATCGACTCTTTTGAGGGTTGACTCTTTTCTGTCGACTAATGATAACTAACGAATAGATTTCAATCACTAATTGAAACGAACAATAGAAGTACATTTATCATTCGAACCAAAGCATTGTTAAAGCGGTGGTCGTAAAATTTAACAGCAAATAATAAACGACAAAAGCAAAAATCGTATCGGTTTGGATGCTAAGCGTTTATCTTGATTTTAAATCCCACTGCATGAACATCTGAAAACCATCTGTGTAAAACATATATCACATCCATCCGTACACATCCAAAATAAATCTCGTGCAGCGATAATATTTCTGTTCTGTGCATGTATCTGTCCTTTTCTTGCGTGTGTGAGAGAGTGTGAAAAAAGAGAGAGAGAGAGATTTTGAGGCATGAGTACCCTCCCTGTCCTAATGCATTAGAATATGTTGAAAACTTAAAAATATCCAAAACTAAAAACGTCTAAGAAACATCCAAACATTACAGCAAACGCAATACGAAACAGCTAAGACACATCGAGGAAACTTACTGCATAGCTAACGAAAGCAGTTTTAAGCCTACCTGACCTTCCTGCCTTCCTCTTGCCTAAACGTCGTCACGTGGTATCCGTATCCGTATCGTAATGAATCTGATTATTAAACTGCCAGTTAAAGAGGGAAGAACATTTAGCGTGCACCTACTCAAAATCTCTTCTCTGTGCAGTTGAGCAATACCACATGTGTGTCCGTGATGATGGTTTTGCATTATCGATCTACTACTTGGTACCGCTAAAGTATATCAAACCTGGCTCTAAATAAATTGCCAATCGAATCGTGTGTGCTTGCGTGTGTGCGTACGTGCGTGCGTGTGGGGGTGTAGTTCATTTAAATTTTTCATGGCCCTATTTTTCGCACAATGTGTCGTTTATCCTATCCTTTATAATATGTTTCTAATTCTTTACTCTTCTTCTGAGATACTGTGTGTGTTAGTGTCTGTTACAATGATAAAGAAAACCGATTACACCACTCACCATTCGTGCTGGCGGAGCTTTTCACACCACCGGGCACACGCGTTGAGCATTGCAAGGTTGTTGGGGAAGGTTGGAAGGGTTGCTGGGCAAAAATCGTACAGAGATGCGTAAAGCCTTTTTTCTCTCTTTTTTTTGTGTGTGGTTGCGTGTTCGGCTCAGAGCACACACGCACCTGCACAAGGTGCTGTGCGCGTAGTCGCCGCATGCGAAAGCATGGACTGATGAGAAGACGAATCAAGTAATTTCGTTTTTCCCATATTCATTTTGTGCGTGTGTTTTTTTTTTTTTTTATTTTGTTTCGTTTACGCTTGGGCGAGGAGCTTTCTAAAACGAAAAAAGAAGAAACATAAAAAACACATGAAAAAGAGCGTTCCACACACTACAGGCGTTTGGGTGCAATTCTTACTGTTCATTCTCCGCGCGTAGTCAATTCCATTGTCATTTTGTTCTTTTTCTGTTTCTGCATTTCACACACAAAAACACACACACACACACACAGAATGCACTGTTCCCTGGGCCGTAAACACGTATTGCTCGCCGACAGGTTACGTATCTGAAGCAACGGAACCGCTTTCTTTCACCCGGGGGCGCACACAGTGAAATAACAAACTAAGGCCACCATTACACCATACATGTTTTTTATACAATTTTTCTTCTAATGTAAACAAAAATAATAGACACGTATCTACTGTATACTGCCTAGTATGTGGTTTTTCTTCTCTTATCTCTCTTCCTTTCTGTTTTCTTTTGCTTTTTCTGCTTTTTACTACCAGTTTTTCTTACTCCTGCTCTACTATACTCATCTCTTTCTTTATTTTTAACATGTTTCACCGCTTTGCTTCATCTTCATACAATTATGCTTGAACGTGGGGATGGTTTTAAAAAACATTTCTACAACTGCCTCCACTGCCAATAAAGTTAGGATTCTCGTTAGAAAAGGAAAATGGGTTAAAAAATAAATGTTTTAATATGTCTAGAAAACATTGGACGATATTTGTATAATTATATGCATATATGCGTGTGTGTTTGTATGTGTATATACTCGATCTGTTAATTTTCTCCTGTTTCATATCAGACCACAGCTCGCTTGGGGGTGGGGCGACCACCGTCGGTGTCACGTACCATATATCATCCTAAATAGCTTCTCTTTCTATCGCCTTTCACTATTTCACGACCCATAACTGAACTCTACGTTTATGTATTCGCTCAAACAACTACACAAAGTATAATCATTGCGTATGTGGACGGAACAGAAACCATCCTTTCGCTCACAAAGCGAGTGTTTTCAAATGATAGGCCAACGCATACCTACTTCAAGCCAGTTTAAATGCCACCATCCTGACCGTATGTCTTTTTCCGCAAGTTAATCTTTTATGTTTCGTTTTAAAATGCTCCGGCTTCAACCGCCCTAATCATAATCAAAAACGGAAAAATAAAAGAGAATTTTTTTCCATTTGGCGTTGCTGCACTGTGAAATAGTCAGAAATAAAAGTGAAGCATCTCTTGAACCACTTAGACACAAAACATTCGACCTAAATCGATAGCAAGATGGTTAAACATGTTTCAAAAACAGTAAAAAAAAGTAATATCTTTAATTATAACCTCTTTTCATTCATTTCAAGAAGATTCAAGGATCGAGTCGATATAAGACTCTGCTAGTCTTGAATACTTTTGCTGTGTCCAGAATAGTTTTTGTTATGCTCGGAGATCCTACATTTGGATGATGAGTTTGAAATACTGATGCCGTTGTCCTATCATGCAAAAACACCCCCATATTCGGTGTTGACAGCGGTTTGCCTACCGGTAAGAAACTTATAACACGTAAAACAGAACATACAGTTATGCTGTGCGAACACGCACGAGGTTATGGAAAGGAGAACACGCAGTACTTAAAATTGGTTTTGTGTCACTTAGTGCAATGATTTATCTGGCGATATAAAAAGGTGTCGAGGAAACCTTCTCCAAACGAACAGCAATTACGTGTTACTACCGTGCGTAAAAGAACGTACGGGTAAAGATATACGTTATAAATAAGTCTGGAACTCGAACATATTTTCAATCATTATTGGAATCAGAGCGAACGCGTAATAAAAAATCGAATGATGTATTATTCTGACCCATTCATATCGGGTCGAATTCAACCCGGTAGAACTCATGTACATGAATCGCATGGTGAAATATTCTTCTGCTTCATCAGGATAGTACCTCCATAGGTGGTTAGTCATTTCTCCCTAGGAAGAAACGATTCTGATGGGATTTACGGTACCATACGGTCCTGTCCTGTGAAAGAATGGCACCGCCTCTGTTTTAAAATTAGAATACGTGTGAAATGGTACGGCAACTTTCGAGGTGCGACGGTATCAAAGTAGATATATAATATGTGTTTGGTGAACGTTGGAGATAATATGACAAAACAAAAACATGGGAAAGCAACTTGCTAATGACGCTAACTTAGTACGTGTTTAATTTACAATAATATACCACCTTTTCGATTTAACATTCCTAGCTTCTTTTTACAACGCGAATCTCTATTCAATTGTTGCGAAATGCTGCGGCGACACGACGTTTCGCTTCCTTAACCGGGAGATTCTTGCCACACTCACACGCACACACACGCACACAGAGACGCGATAGGATTTTCAATAATCAACCACAGCGCTTCCACCGTATCAAGCTGTGTGCAGATGGACAAAAATAATGTGAAAATAGAACCTCGCAACGGTCAATGCATACCTGATGATCCTACCCAGATAATCATTAGTCAGCGTGTGCCTTTCGATACACACGCAAGAGATGTTTTCTGTGTTTTCTGTCGGTGATCTATAGGAATTGTGGGGTTACTTTCTTGCATCGTTTGCACTCACTGCACTCATCCGCGTGTGTTCTAGGAGGTGGTCATGTTGCAATAGTTTAGTCATTTGTCATTTACCACAGGCTTCTATAGTGTGCGGAAAAGACAGTTAGTAGCAGTAAGTAACTGATTTAAAAACGGGCAGAAGACTATTGTTGTAGCTGCTGATACCGCAGTTGTTACGATACGGTAAGCACTTCGTCCCAAAAGGCTCCGTGAAACACAACACAAATCACGCGCCTGCAACTGTGAAAGCTGTAAACATCCACTAGCTAGTCAAACCCATTCACCTCCCACCACTCCTAGCAAAATCATCGTTGCAATCGCTTCCACCGAACAAACGGTAAAATGTTACTATAAAATGCCGATACCCAAACTTTCCCGTAATATGTAGAAGAAAAACAAACGGCAAAGCTGGCTGAGCGTGAATAAGGAGTTGTTGAGGGGTACGGGTGTAGAGCAGGGGGAACTTGGCTTTTTTGTTAGGACATTTTGATTACCAGTACCTCTTTCTCACTATATATAGGAATGATCTTTCCTTTGCCTAACACACATTTTACACGTTATGCGTGTGTATCTCTTACACTCTCTATCGTTTTCTCGCTGTGAATCTCTCGTTTTAATCTATGTCCCTTTTTGTTCTCTGTAACTCGCTTTCTCTTTCTCTCTCTCTGTCTCTTTCGGTGTTACCCACCAAAGCAAACGCAAATTTACACCTGCTTGGTGTACAGATACACGCACAGAACACTGAAACAAACACCTGCTGCAATGGAAAACAGTAATAACCTGCGCTTTTTCGGTGATCCCTTGCTTTCCACCTCCTTTCGCTTGCGTTTGATTTCGCGTATCTTCTCCTCCATTGCCGACTGTCGTTCGATGCGCTTCCGGCGACGCAGCTCCGCACCCGGGGACCTAAACGGGAATGGATGGATTAAAGAGATAAACAAAATTGATATCATTTATACATTTGTACAGGAGTATTTGATGTTGTAAGCATATGCATATCGATATGGTTTATATGATTTTCGTAGTTAAATAGCTTATTTAAAAGCACAGATCGCAGCAGCCGACTAGACAAAGAAGCTCGAAAAGGTATAACAAAAAAACCACCATGAACATTACGTACGCAACTGTTATTTAGCTCTTATTTAAACGATATCTGGCAATGCGTAAGAATAACGGAAAGATACTGAATAGTACCATTAAAAATCTAATGTACAAAAAAGACATGAGTTGAAATCAGCATTGACATTTTCCCCTTAATTATTGCTTGTTAAACATTGTTTTAACAATTTTATGCAAGAAAAATTACATTTTTTACAATTTTTTCGATAATTCAGAATGTTACTATACAGTTTCTTAAGTCACTCATTTCTTGGTATTAACCCTTACAAAAATAACAATACTAGCAGTGCCAACATTCGCTTAAAATCTTTTCAATGAAAATAGTAAATGGATTCATCCTCTCCCTCATCGCCGTTTTTACTTACAGTTCACGTTCCGGACTGGAGATCACCTCGTCACCGTCATCCTCGAGCTCACCGTTCGGTAGCGGCGGTAAGCTCGAGTTGGCGTTGAAGGTCTGATGATGATGCTGGTCGCTGGTGGCCTTCGAGTCGCCACGCTTCGATTCCAGCGTGGAATTGTTTGACCCGACAGCGCTGCCCGTGGTGGACGAGGTGGTGGACACCGACGTCGAGCTGGATATGCCCGTCGATGATCCGCCGATGGTTGTGGTACTGCTGCTCGTGGTGCTGGTGGTGCCGGTGGTGTTGGTCGTCGTTGTCGTGTTACTGCTGCTGCTTGTGGTGTCGTCCAGCAGGGAGCTTTTAATGTTATCACTGTTATCGGACGGAACGTCTCGACCGTGACCGTCACGGTTCATTGCCTTCAGCATAGCCACATCCTGTCCACGGTTCTCCACCTCCTCTTCCTCGCCGATGTCGCTATCATTCTCCTCAATCAACTCGTCCTCGCTGCTCATCGCGTTGGAATCGCTACCGCTGCTACTGCCAACATCCACCACACCATCGCTGTCCGACTCGTTCAGCTTGTACAGCGAGCTGTCGCGCACAACCGGCGGCAGTGGCCGATTGCTGTAAGGATGGTAATGATGGTTGCTGCCGCTGTGGCTGTTACCGTCACCGCTTCGCTTGTGATGATGGTTGTTGTGATGGTGGTGGTGATGATGGTTGTCGTCACTCATCTCGAATTGCTTGTTCTTTTCCAGGTTCACCAAATTGTTCACCTTGTCGCGATCGGCGCCCCCACCGTTGCTGCTATCGTGCAGGAAGTCCTCGTGGACGCTCGCGCTCGTCGGAATGAGCGGCAACGGTTTGGACGAAAGCGAATGGGAGCGTGGTGGTGGTAGTGGGGGTGGCGTGTCTTCGTTCTCCTCCGTTTCCTGGTCGCTGTTTTGTTGGCTGGACGAGGACACGATCATCAGCTCCTCAAACTCCTCGAACGACTGCGAGGTAACGAGCAAGGGAAGGTAATGAATTCGGATTCTCATTGTGAAAGCAAATGAATTTCACATTACTTACGGAGTTATTCATACGCTTCATGCCCTCTATGATAGCCTGGTACGAGAAGTACAGCTGATCGGGCGTTTGGATCAACCCCATACGGAACTGTCGCAGCTCCAGCAACACATCCTGCACCGAAACCCGATCTTCGCCTTCCTTATCGACCTAAGCGGGTTAAAAAATTTAGCGTTAAAAATGGTACAACTAAAAAAAGTCACCATGATAACAACATACCAACACGAGGCAGCAGTCCACCAAACAGAACGTCCCGGAACGCCCAATACCAGCGCTGCAGTGAATGATCGGTGGGCCAACGTCGCGATCGAGCGTCCCGGAATCGCGCACCTCCTTCAAAAACTGCAGGAATGCTACCGGTGAGCTCGGAATGCCAAAGTCCGGCCACGTCGTGTAGTGGAACTGTATCACTTCGCGGCTCTTGCCCGACTCCATATCGGTCAGTCTGTGGGAAGAAAAGTTTCTTAATAATGTTATACACCGACAACAAAATTTCTCTTTTTCTGCTCCTCCTCCGAACACGAATACACTACCTAAAGGTCCTCTTGCAAAAGTTCTTGTACTCCACGCACTTCAGATGTACCACCGACAGCTGCACACCCGGCACCTCTAGTCGATGCTTCTCGCCGATCTTCGACGGCCAGTACTGGTGACACTTGACCGTCGTCTGTTCGATCAGCTTGTTCAGCATCAGGATGGCACGCGAGTCGTGCTCCCACACCATCATCCAGAAGTGACCGACCGTGTGCGGTAGCGGTCCCTGACAGAGGATGTACTTTCGGCCAGCTCGATCCATCTGGGAGTTTTATGCATGAGAGAACCAAGAAAAAAAAAACCAATGTGATGTTAAGCGTGTGGTAAAGCAGACAAAGCACCGCAATAAAACTCCACCCACCTTCACCAGGTTCGCGTTTATGTAATCGTTTTCGCCACGCTTCAGGACCACGCGGGAATGATCGTAGGGCAGCACGTCCCGGTAGCGGTTCAGCCGTCGGTTGTCCAATTTTTTCGACTCATCGGTGGAGAATTTTTTCGAACGCGCCTGCACATCGCTACGTTCGCGTATATCCTGCGGAACAACGGAAAGGAGAAGAGTGAAACGATTATTTTCACCGGCAACGGAATATGCAACATTGGTTTCGCAACCACGCAACCCCAAATCGAACTTCGATTGCACATAAATGTAGAAAAGATGCACAACAACCAACCACCGGGGCAAATCGTCAACGTCACATAGTTTTTCAATCTTCGCTGGATCGATACGAGAAACGAACATGTAAATAAGGCACTATTTCTACGAATCCATCCCACCACTACCCGTTTGTTGCACAAACGTTGCAATTTAACCCACGAACGTAAGACCAATACGAGGAAATAACTCTCCCTCTTCCGACACACCGAAATTGGATACAGCAAAGCTGCAGGATGCGGTCAGGTTGTTTTGCTCGCTTTTGTTATCAATGAATTTTGTTGAAATCTAAAACAAGATAACATTTCCCGTGAAATGGCAGCACTTGTCGGCCAGGGAGGGATTAAAATAAAACCACAACACAATAAATCATGTTGCAGGAAAGGTTGAAACGACCACCGCGCTGGGAGCGGGTATGAGAGCACGGGGGAATTATCAATTTGATGTTTTGAATTGTTATAATTGCAGAGACGGGTAAAAGCGATTGCATTACCCGTCGGCACAGATTTTAACACAAACAGAGGAAGTTTGTGTAGAGTCTCTGGCGCCGCCCGTAACTGCCGGCGTCGTGTGTTATGGTTTTTGTAAAATTTCTCCAGAAAAAGAATTTCACAACTTTCATCAATTCCATCAGTTCACGCCACGTGACGCTAGTTAATTAGCGTTCAGTTTTAATCACGTCCCGGAAAGTTGCATGAAATGTGCGTGTTGGTGGAACTTTCCCGGTCCATGATCATCATATGCACACGTGTGCGGTAGGGATGAAGCGACGGACGGTAATGTGTGGTGGAAAATGTTTCGAACTTCCATCTATCAATAGCAGCAGCAGCAGCAGCGGTCGTAGCAATTGGCATATGAGCTGCTTTTGCTATCAATTAATATTGGAATGACAGACCGGGAAGTAATTCCTGTTCAACTATTATCTGCCAACAGCACAGTAACGGCAATTGAAACTATGGCAATTTTAATAAACGAATTAAACCTTCCCAATACAAGCGGCTGTGGGCAGAGCGAATTAAGAGCATTAATTAATGATGATCATCATGGTTCAAATGTATCATTGAAATAATTTTAAAAGACAAAACAAACATAACCAGAACTATCAAGTACGAAGGTACGAAGAGTTTTCGTAAAACAGGTATATCAATTTTATAAAACTATAGGAAAACTTCAACTTTCATTAAATGAAATGAAATGAACATCAAACATCTAGTCCGTATTGAAAAACAGATTCATTTCCAAGATCAAGAACGGATCAATCAATGGTTGAGAAAAAAAACATTTATACTATTTCTCAGGGCGTGAAAATCTATCGCAAAAATAGACTTCAAGCCAATATGTAAAAAAAACTACTATTTTTCTGATAGCTACCTTACATTCAGATCACTTTGCTAAGATTATTTGCTTGTGAAAGGATAGTTTTATCTTTCGATTATTTTAATATTTGCTCATTTGTCATTAGCAAAAAAAAAGCTGCATATCAAGTATTAAACTATCAAAATTAGTATACATCACTACTGAAGTCAAAGTACTTGAGCTAGTTCCTATTCCGAGCCATCATAGACCAAACATTGAGGCCATCCTAGTACCACGTAATGAAAGGTCCTGCTCCTCGTTTCAAATGAAAAATAAAATACTCACAATACCAATGGTGCGTTGCTATGCTGATTGATTGACTGGTTCGCTTATCATGTTTGTTTGTTTACTAAACAATGTGACCAGGGGAGGAACACAATATATATGTAATTAGCGATGGACAATGCAAACAAACTAATGCGAGTCTCTTAACGCATGTAACGCACTATAATATAAAATTAATGATAATGAGAGCAATAATAGTGCAACTGCAACAATCATCGCAATCGTTTGAAAAACATACACAAACACACACATGTCCAATAACAATTTGTTTCGATGCACGAAGGAACTTCATACAACTCGGAAAGCTTACTACACAATTCTTTTGGTGGCTCCGAAATTTTTGCCACGCACTTGGAGGTATGTTTATATGCCAACTTCTACGTTTACCGATGAAGAAGCTATGGTCATGATAACAAACAACAATATTCCGGGAATCCACTTCAGAAACATACCGCCGTACTCTTTCATTCGTACAACAAATATCAAATACGTAAATATTAGCAAAACATATAGCTATATGTTGTACGTACGCCACCATACGAGATATCAATGTGTGCATAAAATCACAGCAGTCTCTTAAGCCGTTGTTTTCCTCCTGTAACCACCCGGAAAACGGTACATAAAGGTACGAATTTGATGGAGTTGGTATCTCGATCGGACATATATATCATAGTTCGTATACCCTTTGTCTGGTGCCGTCACCTTTGAATGTGGACTTTATTATTATTGACTAATGCCGGTAACATAGAAAGTTCCACAATAAGGTTTTTTTTTTATTCAAGTGGAATAGTGGTAGAAGAGTTATTTTTAAATTCAATTTCTTTAATTTGACGGACTACCTGTTGAAATTTTTATGTCGTCAAATATTGAGAGCATTTAATTTTTTTTTTGGTTGATGATTACGCTGCTGACTCTTATGGAGGAGGATCGAGAGATACGAAGTATCAAACCGATAATAAAATATATTTCTTGCTTTGATGAAAAGGAAAACACCTCCAACAAACAATACCATCTTGATAACCACAACGCAAGATTGTATAATTTACCCCCTTTCGCTGCCACACCCATAAAGATCCATATTCTATTTAAAGACAATTATCAAAAAATTTCCAAATAGTATACACCACAAATTCAAATCCCAAGATGTTTTGAACTTAATTTTCAAATTAAATATTATCATTCGGAAAATAAAATCAAAACAAATCGCTCACGATTTTAGTTCGTTTCGTGATCTAAATTGGATCATAAATCAAGCACTAATGCATCGAGCGTAACAGACCGTGATTGCAAGGAAATCCTTACCGCTCTTCCTTTATGGCGAAAAAAGGTGTATAAAAACGACACATTTATATCGCATATAAATTCCCTCGCAATATAATGGTTTCCTGCTCGAGGCGAACTTGAACCAAAGAGCAAGAAGAGCTAGAAAAAAAAAGATAAAAAACAATACGTTACCTTCACATTTTCGTCGTCGACAAACGGAACTGGGCGTTTGTACGACATTTGGAAGGTCAATTATTGGATGTTTCTAATTCCGATTGCACAAAATGCATCATAGTGCTTCTCCCGCTCTCGGGATGCATTCATTTGAAACGACACTTCCGCAAACGAGCGATTTTGTGAGTCGTGAGTGGTGGGTGAAAGGAGTGGTTAATGGAAAGGGGACAATTTCCAGGTCAGCGTAATGTAAGTGTGTCCCAGCGTCGCTGTGCTTGCATGTTCTCTGTGCGTGTGTAGCGTCGCGTAACGGTACCGTGTGCAGAATCGGGTAGCTTTGGGCCGCCTCGAGCACATGAAAACTGAGCCTATAGGCGGCTGGAAGAAAGCAAAACGCACCAACCGAGCAAAAACAAACAAATAACAGGCATAAAACAAAACAAAACTATGCAACACCACCCCACACAGGTACGCTGCGGCCGCGGATTTCCCAGCTTTACCGCACACCACACATCCGGTCGGTTTTGGGAAATGGTTTCCGATCGCTTCCGTTTACGCGTGATAGTTTTTTTTTTTTTGCTATACTGTTTGATCCATGGACAAATGAACCATTCGATGGAAGCGAAATGCGTGCACCCACGGAAGAAATATGTGTTACTCGCACCGTAAAGGAAAGGAATGGTTTTTAATCGTTTCATTCGTTTAGCACGCCTCGCTTGGTGTCCTCCAAATAATGTTATGATTACCGGGCGGGCATGGCGTGATTAAAATTAATGCACAGCAGGTGATAATTGATGAGTGGTGCAGTTCGTATCATAGGAAATAAGTTTCACATTCCCTTTCACTGATAACAGCGGTTGCTGCTGGACCGGATTTAATTTCACATTTTATTCATAGCACTTGCGTAAACATCCGTGGAAATATATTTGGAGAAAATTAAATGAACAATTAAGAGGTGCAGAAGCGTTGATGCAGAAAATAACACAACAAACGTGAAAAAAAAACTTAGTCGGAAGACCAAATTAACAGCTAAATTAACATTTTTATTAAATGAAAAATAAATTTATACTTTAAAAAAATACTAAAATGAATATTATAATCTTGACTTCGATTCCAATCGCAATGGACGTAGTAATATTACAACAAAAACGAATGAATTGTAGTTTCAATTATTCATAAACAATGACTATTGTAGATTACGAAGGCAAAGATTAGAGTAGGATGGATACATAAATATGTTAACCAAACATTAAAAACCTACTGATGAACAACGCCTGAATTCTGAAAACACCCATTCCTTGTTCAAACACATGTCACAGTTTGGTTTTGAGAATCTTTAGAAAATAATCAAAATCAGAGCAGGTTTTTCAAGAGAGAAATAAAGGTTTTGAATAAAAATAAAGAACTTGGATCGATTTGAAAGGTAAAAACTCTAACACTAGAATGCATTGCAACAGCCACCATTAGCGAACCTAACCGCATTAGGTACGATACAACATTCCCGTAATTAATTGGTTACAATCTTTTTGAAACATTGACAAAACGGAAACAATGAAAAAGATTTCATCATAAACAGAAAAGGGCGTCAAACGGAATAAACGGTAATCTTTTTAAACCAAACTCGCCAACACGAATGCATCACAACCCTGGGTGTGATCTTTTACCTCACGCTGTACCGTGCCTTACATCAGAATCATAAAATTCACGTTACATGACGTAAACCGGGTGAGATAAATCACTTTACGGTTAAATCAAGTGACTGTAGTCCTCCGAGAAAGCCCAATCGTTTGAGCGTATTCAGCGTGGTGATGATTCACAGCCATATTGTTCGATGGTTAACAACACATGACAAGACTTTTCTCGTGAAACGAAGGTAAAAAACACATCCACATTTGTCATTCCGGTGACCTGTTAAACCCATTTCTAGAATCTTACCGCATCTAATCTTACCGCAGACTGGGATTCATTACAAAAAGGATTAATAAAGCCGATGATGAGCAAATTAGCATTCTGATATGGACGAGAAGCTTGGCGATCGATTGTCTCAGAGAATGCATGTTTTATGATCTTTTTAACGTATCGAAGGATATTTTTTCGGACGATTCACATCTCGAAGCAATATAGAATAATGTATTATAAATTAATTTACTTTCTAATCAACCATTTTAAGAAAAAAATTTAATAAAAAACTGTTTTAATTCAAAATTTTGAATTCTTCATGCGGATTTTCCACGCACGGAATGCGTGACAAAAATGCAACAGCACTGTCAGCTTATGATTCCATTTGAACGTTTTTTAACGCACTTTTTGCCGTTGATTGCGAGTGGTTAGGCTGTACATATCATTTAATATACTTTTAAAATTATGTGAATGTAGTCTGGGCGTAATGAAAGCTTTCAAAATGTGTGCACTGTTCCAACTGTTTTTGACGGACAGACAAATTGCTGTCACCTTTACAGTCACCAATAACGCGATACGACAAGCTGCGAGATAACGAAAAAATATGCTACCCGTAATATGGGCTACCCAATCGGTGCAGTACGGTAGGATAAGATGGAATGCAAGGAGGGACAAACCGTTGGCGTCTTTACATTTCTCGGAAACAATCAACATATCTGACAATCATAATAGTAACGATCGATACGAGGGAGCGTTCGCAGGCGTCCGCGCGTGTCTCCACCGTTTGAGGGGCCCACATGTAGAGTCGGATTCGTAGAAAATTGTAAGAATCGACTAACAATTAGCCAACAGAGACAGGCGCGCCTTTTCTACGCGCTCTTTCCTCGCGCGCACTCATCACAGTTCGGTTTAAAAGCGGCGGGATACGCGGCACCAACGTGTGGTTTTTTAACGCACTTCAGCAAGTACGGCCTGATTACGTAAACAATGTCGAAATTTGTGCGCACGGAAGTCGTCGCTACCTTGGGGGGAAGAAGACTTACCAAAATGAAACAGAAAACAAAAGTGAACAAAAAAAAACCTGCAAAATATGTTCTGCAGCAGCACACGGCGCGAGAGAAGCCGCAGAGACGTCATGTGAAGGTGTGTGTCGATGACATCCCAACGTCAACATTCTTCGGGGAAAACGTCCTCCTTCTTTCGTTCTCGCGTGCGTCCATCCGAGTGCTTGCTTCTTCCGCTGTGGGTCATTAGACATCGATCATAGTACGGTCGCGCCCACCCTCCCCGCCCTCGGGCTCGGCAGCATTCTTCAGCGGAAGTGGAAGGTGATGGGAAGAGAAGCTTGCGGTCACTTCGGCAGAACTTAGCTTACTCGCCGACCCGACCCGCTGCTAAATTCCACCCACATCTCGCGTCCGTCACCCAGTCTTCCCAGACGCGGTGATGGTGATGGTGGTTTCGTCTTTCCGCACCCGAAACCGACGGCCACCAGCCGCTGCTTGCGCTCGCTCCGCATGAGTCAATTTTTTAACGTTCCTTTTCTGCTCGCCCCATCGCTGTGTGTGCTCGCTTATTTAATTATTTCCTCGAAATTGTGCGCTTCAGGGAACTCTGCTGCTGGCCGCGGTACACGGAGAGACAGATACGCACACTCGAGTTACGTGTAGTGCGCTTCACGAGGGTTTCTTGCCACGGCGCAGGGGGAGGGATGGGTGAAAAGTAAAGTAAAAATCCCATCGCATAAAGAAGCTAGCACAAGGTCGCAGCACCCGGTGCATTACGGGGATGATGAATTTTTACTTGTTTTAGTATGAAAAACATAATTTCAACAAAGGAAACGTTCAAAAATAACCTCGGTTTCTATGCGCTTCTCTCCAAACGAACGTTCAGTGAAGTATGCATTTTATATTTGTCCATTTAATAATACTAGATTTCTCGTTTCCTTTGATTATATTTCTTTTAATGCTTTGTTCTAGTGCATTCAGCTATATTTCATAAGCAGAAATCTAAAAACGTTTATCGCAGACATTTTTTTCATTCTCCATGGCAACATATCTCGAGACCGGTTTATTCTCGGCTTCAGTGACTCACCACCAAAGTCTTGCCTACATCAACGGTACGAAAGTCGTGGTTCGACAATCAAACGGATACGGCGGGATCAATTCAGGCGAGATTAACACCCACGAGACGTGACGAACCGTCACAAACTGTGCGCACACAACTCTGGCATTCATTGATCCCCTATCGCATGCATGATGGTGTAAGGAATGCATTGTGTGGAAGCCAAGAATGGTTCAATACATGTAGCGGTACACCGATTGTACTGTCTAACATTAACCAAGAGAGATGTAATTTACAAGAGACAATTGACAATCTCCTGATGTTGCGGTTTTACTGACTTCCATGCTTCAATGAAGCCTATGAAGCCATCATGTTACGCAGAAATAGTTTTATCTTTGCAGAACATCTTTTATTCAGCATGAATTTTTCGATTACGTCTAGGAACCAGGTTTGGGTGATCAATGGATCTATGAATTAAGGATCAATTTGAATTTTAAAATTTAGCACACGCTCATAATATCCCAAAAATGTTATAACAATTTTATTTTACATTTATAAGAAATAATTAGCACAAATAAACCATGAAAAAATTAAGAAAATATAACAACACAAACTGAAAAGATGTTGAATTTTACCAACAAAAATTATGATATCGCGTCGCCAATTCATCAATGCAACACATTAAGTAAATCACAAAATCAACAGTGATACTACAAGCGTTGCTTCAAGTTTCCGATTCAAAATGTGGCAAGAGATGGACGATTCCAATATTCACTAATTGGATGAAAATGACCTACCGGGGAGAGGGTCCCGAGAAGTGTAAATAAAACCGTTAGCCTAAAGTATTGCTATCCACTACTCAATACATTAATTAAATAATTACATCTCAACCCAGATACAATATGCCTGAGAGATGAAGACTGAGGCAATGGGCCGTGAATAATGGTGGTTCAATTTGATTTCAATTTGACACTTCCGAACAAAGTTCAATGTGTGTGTAAACTCCACAAGGATATTGTGCATAAAAACATCCATTTTAAAGTGGCTAACAACACAGGTGTAAATGTATTACAATTCAAAAATGATCATCTTGACTTTAAATATGTGCTTTTTTTCGTTTTAATTAAGATTAATATGCACAGTGATCGAAGCTTCCACAGCTCAAAATAGGCATTAAAAGTTGACCCTTAGAAAAAAGTCGATTTATGTCGGACATTTCTTTCTCCCGCGGCAGCTTCGCGTTCGATCGTGATGTACTTTTAGAGCACGATGTTAATACTCCAACGCGACCATTACAAACGATACTTTCTGTATTTTCCCACCCCACCACCCACTGATCATAGAGATCTGGAATCTCCTGCTACCTCACGTGGACAGAAAATCATCGAAACATTTAAAAATGTAAACGAACGGGTACGTGGAAACGGCTGCTCCTAGTAGGCAAGTGGAGGACAAACAATACAACTTACACACAGAAACCTTCCGTCTATTCTAACCCCACACAACCCCCCTCCCATTCGCCTTGGATCGATATCAACATCAACTATTTGTGGTAGGCGCGAAGAGAGAAAGAACTTACAACAAAGCCAGAACGGATCACGCATCCCACCTCCACCAAATCCCGTCACTGCCAGCGCGAGAGCACATGTGTTCCAGATTCTACGATGAATAAAAAAAAACATTGAAGCCAACTGCACTTCATAAATGAGCTAACAGCGCGACAATGCCCCAGACGCACTGTCTGCATCGATTTATGACTGGGACGCGCGGCGAAAGCGCCATATGGGTTCAAGGCGAACCGTTCGCGTCTCTGCGAGCACGTGACGTCAGTCAGCGGCAAGTGTATGGATAAGAGATTGCCAACAAAGGAAAGGGCGAAGGGGAGAAGAAGAATAAAAAAAACGATACGAGGCAGGCAACAAACAAATAACAGGCGGCAGGTCTGATAAATTTAAAGCACCCAAAATCGAAACCGACACTTCCTGGAATCGATCGAGAACACAACACAAACCGCTCAACCCGCGATTGATCGTGTGTTTCGTGCTATGGCGGTGTAAATACAACAATTCCGTGCCATCCACTTGGTGGGTGCTAGATGGTGGCGCCCTCACGGTAAATTTTTGCTGCTGCTCAAAAACCTTCCCGTAATCAATAAGCGCGATTCGGGTTAAAAAGAAAAACAATTTATCGCTACTTATGCAATATTTATAAACCGTGCGGCAATTCGCTGAACGAAATGATTATTACAAATAAAAAATATTGAATATGTATAATTGAAAACTGTTACTCATCAGACATAATTGATTTTTACTGCTTCCACTACCCGCTGCACGGTGGTTTTGTGAAGATCATATAATCATTCTTTTAAATACAGATAGAATGAAAGTATTTTCTTCAAATAGTTGTTTTGACAAAATGGAAACCAAATAATGTTTATGCAAATCTTGGTGTTTCCACATCAGAAATGTTTAAATAATACAAATTAAATGCCAATTTATTGTAAGCTTCTAGTCAAATTGCAGTTATTTCCACTCATTCCAAAACATTTCCCACATGTATTTTTGTAGAACCGAGATTTCGTCGGTATTTAACATTATGATTCTTGACAAAAACGTATACATTCAGTCGCTGTAAACAGCATATTTAATCCAGTTTATATTGACCCGGCCCAGCGGTAAATTCCCATTGTTAAGCTTTGTTCTACTGCCCCGTGTGCTGCTAAATAAACTTACAGCTCCTCCCATCTTAGATAACGGAGGTTCTGGGAAGGCATTAAAATCATCAAATGGTCGAATGACACAACGGTGGCAAGATTCGCTCGGACGCGACAGTAAAGAAAAACTCCTGCCACGCGTAACACAGCAAACGGTTGAAAGCCACAATCGATCGACAAGCACATTAGCTAACGGCAGTCTCCATATTCCAGCTCCAGCGTGAACAAAGTTTATGTTACTGCGCTAGTGTTTAAAAATGAAATGAAGGGAAGCATATTACACGGATTTATATTGCACTGCCAAGAGTTCAATCGTTCCTGAAACGCTTAATAGCACTACTGGGCTGGGCTGGGGGAGCGGGGGGGGGGGGGACTTAATGCACCAGCGCGTCAATAAAAGACACATGAGACCGATCGATGAGCGCCGCCACCCTCCATCATATCTGCTGCAAGTGGGCATCGTTATCAAGCATGGAGAAGGGTCACAGCATATGGGTGACTTACGTTTGTGCAACCCGAACGAGAAAGAAAGAGAGTGTTAATGATGGAAACACCCCGCGATTAGGTATTTTTGATGTGTAAATCGATCCACGAGAAGCAGCTGTAAAGACGGGTTTTACGATCATTGGCTTGTGATTGGACGGTTACAAAATCCGCAAGGTTTTAGATGGCTTCTGTAAGGTTTAAAGGTGGTTCTTGAACTTGCTAGATTTTAAATATGATGCATGACCTTTAATGTTGAGATAGTTGTACTTATAACGTACTCCATTTGGAAGTGTTCGAATTCCATCAAGACCAATCGTCTATTCTTAGAAAACGTCCCTGTTATCAACCAATCACTCAAAAGTAAATACTATCAAATTCCTCTTAATCATCTACAAGTCTAACAGGTCGAAGCTAAATTACTGTCCGTCACAGTGTGATCTGAAGTATAAACAGTTTTACTTTTACTTGTTTAAAATACGTTGAAATGGTTACTTCAGTTGTTTGCTCATATTTACATCTAAAATTGTAATGTCCCAAAACAGTCGAACCGAACCGAATCAATGCTTGATTTGCTTTGAATGCTTCGAATGTAATGATTGAAATGAAACACAAACGCTATGCTATACTCGTTTTACATTTTTTGTGAAGTATTACTCGAAAATTCTTGACGTCGTATATCCTCAGATTCGTGGTACCCTTGCCCACTGTTCCTGAAAATTCTTTGAACCTATGAAGGAAATTCGAATCCTAATTTCCAACATCAAAAAGAGGAAACTTTGTTAACTCCTTCATCGAGATTTGACTCTTGGAAACCAACTTAAATAATGTAGTAATTATTATTAAATATGCGACGCTTTATTGTCTTTAAATATTTTTAAAGGATTGCATGGCTGAAAGAATAAAATCGCTCAGTTCGAGAATCGTGTAATCACAGGAGATTGCGGATATAATAATAATTAAGTCGAGAGAAAAGACAAATGATAAGCCTACAGTCACACTCACTCGTGGAGTACATTTTACCTCAAACATCATTAAAAAAGGTAACGCATGAATATATTTATGATAATCTAGTGCTTAAATTTTTATTAAATATGCCGGATAAATGCATCACGAGTGCCAACACACAATTTTACTTCCAGAGCACAGGGAAAGGTAATGTTATTCATTTTAAATTAATTCAAGAATGTTTCAAATGCAAAAAAATGTGCAATAATTAAACATATAATTTGAAATTTGAACACACCGCAACTTCCATAAGCTAACTTCACAATTCCAGAGCGTGAGCGTGAGGATATGAGATGCGTGTTCCAGTCATCGAGTGTGATGCTTCTCGGGATCAGGCTAGGGCAGATGCAATGATCAACCAAGCGATGGGAGGATATATACACAAATACACACAAAGACACACGCACACATTTCCCCAAAGTTTTATGCCACAATCCACGCGCATGTTGACGCTGGTGGAGAGGGCATTAATGACAACATACACCTTCCGCGAAACGATTGATATAAAGCCACACCGCACACAACCCGGGACCACCCGGGAAAAGCGATCCACCAAATTTGCCTCCCGAAATAAACTTGTTTTCCACGAATTCAAGAAAATTTGTTTCTCCTCTTCACAATCACTGCCACTCCGATTAGCATATATTCCCCAGGGTCAATGTTTCTATCTGTCTTTATGGGGTTTTCCCCCAATTTTCTGGAAACTATTTCTAATAGAAGTTTTGTTGCAAAAATAACTAAATAATCAGTCGAGATCAGGGATCGGTTGTTTGTGATTGCAAATACTTTAGACTTTTATAATATTTTTGGAACGTTTTCGGTTGTATTGTTCGTCGTCGATCTATATGAAAGATACATACAGTGAATACCATACCAGACAAATGTAATCAATTAATGACAGATTGTGTTTTGTTTGTTTGGTAAAAAGTGTTAAATTTGCTCATTTCGAAGAAACCAATAAAAATTGATTCGATTCATTATTCATGATTTTTTCATGAGAAATTTTGTTTCTCGTGTTCTAATATTCCGAATGATTTATCAAGGACCAGAAAAGTATGTAAAAGTGAAGTAAATAATTTAATTTAAATAATTTAGACATAGACTAAACTAAATTTTGAATTTGCTCGGTAGTACCCTACCATTAACGATCAATTCGTCTATAAAGGATGTCATAACAGATATCCTTTCTTTGGAGATGTTATTGTAAATTATTCTATCTTTTCGATAGTACTCTTCGACAGTAAAAAGTTTTGACAGTACTGTGATCTTTTACGTTTGATTACTAATTGTGTACTATGATTCTAGACTGCTCAACTGTTATATGTGAGGAATAACTTGGCGTTGGTTTACAAACATGTAAAATTAGAAACGCTTTTCAGCATCCGTCGATACATTCTGTGAATGTTTTGTCCAATAATGTAACTTCGAACAGAACGCAATGATCCAGAAGAAGTTTCTGCAACCGATATTAACGAACCTCAAAAGCTAGCCAAAAACATACCAAACCTTTGGCATGACCTAAGCCAACGAAATATATTGTAAACCTATTCCCGGAAAATGCTCGGTTACCATCGGGGGTAACACTGGCCAAAAAATGACACAACATAAATTGTTATCCCACACACTCGTACATAGCTTTGCCGTTCGATCGCAATCGCGCACCGGGGTTCACCGCGTAAAACAAACGGACACCAAAAGCGAGTAAAAAATTAAAACCCAACGAAAAACAAAACCATGAACGAAACCTACCTGGAATACGATTGGCCAACCTCTCCGGGACACGATTTCGTTGTATTCGACCTCAATGTTGCTCCCGCTGCTGCTGCCACTACCCGGCCCACCACCACCCTCAGTGCCGACGTTGTTCGTTGTGTTGTTGGTGCTCATTGTTGCGGGTTGTTCGCCCTCCGTGCGATGGGGTGGCAGGGTGTGAGGTTTTCCAGTCGATCGCCGCCGCTTTTCCTTCCCGCTCGTCTCGGGCGAAACTTATTTTCGGGATATTCCCGATCGATAGCGTGGCGCAGACAGAACGTTTCCTCCTTAGGTGTGTACAACCATACAAACCTTGAATCGCCTGCGTGTTTCTCTATGGAAAATACGCTGTGTGTACGGCGATCTACCCGCTAATGGGAGGGTTGTTAAAAACACAAGCAGGCTGGGCTGCTGCACTGACGTTGGCTGTTGCTATTGCTCCCGTACTACAAAGACGTTTTACATTCCACCACGGTTTGTTGCTATGGTTTACGAGAGATGTGCGTTTTTTAATTCGTTATCCACTTTTGAAAACACACAAAGGCTTGCACATTAGGAAACACTTCTCCGCACACTCACGGAGGGATACCAACACACGACCGTCGTTGACACGCGGTATATTTCTGAACACAACCCCAAATTGCAGTAGCCACTAAAACGGCCAGCGTCACACAAAGAGGCCAACCCAGAAACAGCACCGACCGCTTCTACGGCCCACACAAAACACACATACACTAACACACACGTTCGCAAACCCTACTAGATCAACAATAGGAGCACAATTTTTGCTAGGTAGCAGTGCGCTCCATGTTGCACTTTCTGGTTGACACTGCGAGCGACATAGAACAACGTAAAAATGCCAATAAAACCCTTTAAAAATGCCGGAACAAGCCACAGAGCAGAAACAGAACGGAGACACTTTCGCACACAAACACACACACACGCACATATACACCACTTACGCTTGACGCCGCCGACACGACGCGACCTGGAGGAAAGATTTAGCGGATGGTGGTGAGATGTGTTGTTGCGCAGGGTTCTGGAGTTTGAAGCTTCCTAAAACTAGCTTAAAGGTTTTGCCGACATGTTTTCTTTTCGTCGGCAAAACCTATGTCCCCGGTATGCTATTCTGTCGTTCGTCAGACCTCACAACATAGCATTAGCGCACTGCTGGCACAGTAACACTACTCAGCAGCTGCACACTTCGGCGCGTTTATGACAAGGCAAAAAAGAGGAAGAAACGAAATGCCTGCACCAACCAACAAAATTCACTCCATGTTAGTTAATGTACAACGGCACAAAAACTCGGCTTCGGAAATGAATGGAAAATTGTGTTTTCTTCTTTCTCTCCGTCGCGAGGTACACCTTTTGCACCGTGTGTGGATGCCGCTTCAAAGCAGACACGCACACAGCCACACGATGCCGATTTACGATGAAAATTAAAACGTAACACAGGTAGTCTGGGAAGGTACGAATTCTTCCTTTTCTTAATATGCCACTGCACCTTATATCTGAGGCTTATCACGGCTGTTTGTTGGCCGCCACACACGAGAAAAATTGTCTATTCGTGCGGTTCTTCTGGCTTTTTTACTTTTACTGTTGGCTGCACCTTTAACTTCGACGAGAAGAAACCTGAAGTACCCAATAAACAATCGACCTGTCAAAACGCATGCGTTGTTGACAGTTCCCGTTGACATAAATTTTATCAATCCTTGGACTACGAAAGTCGACATATTAGTGTTTGAAACCAAATGTCGGTCTGGGCACTTTAAAATTTCAAAGCATATACCAGGTCGATATTGAATAATCAACAGAAGAAATCGTCATTTTTCTCGTAATCATCCGAAGCGATCATTACGTTTTTCAGCCACTCCAGGTCGAATACTAACGTATTAGGCTGGTGTCATTGCTCTGTCACACGAGATGTAATCGCACATGGTGTCAAATTTTATATAGCCTTGACAGAAATCGTCGCGGTGAAATTAATTTTGGTGTCGATTTGTTCTCTATAATTGTTATATTTATAACAATTACAACTATTAAGCAATGTGTCAGAATGTAATATTACGTTTTAATAGCTAATAGCCCAAAATCGCACGAGATGAGAACCTTCTTTACGTAGGTTGATTTGTTTTTCATAAATTATGATTTGTTCATACTTTCAACGGTGTCTTCAAATGGAACCAAGAATACAATAATCCTATTATAAACGCTGTCAAGAGTATTTACAATTTCCGGTAAAAGATAGATATGTGCCTGCAAGTTGTAGCAAAGCCGTTTGCACGCAACTTGTGCGCGATCCAAAAACACGCAGAGGGTTAAACGTGC
>KI915044.1:2498084-2509061 GCA_000473445.2 Anopheles farauti
CTTTTCCGATACGGTTACGACAATTGTCTACCATACGGGTAACGTTCGTTTACAGCTCCGCACGTTTAACCCTCTGCGTGTTTTTGGATCGCACACAAGTTGCGTGCAAGCGACTTTGCTACAACTTGCAGGCACATATCTATCTTTTACCAAACTAGTTCCTAAATTCTGTGAAAAGGGCGTATTTTAATTTGTTCTACGTTCCCAGTACAGCTTAGCATAAGCACCAGCTATTTCAGTACGGAAAGGATGAGCCGTAACGGAAGGTAACGAAAACAGCGTCTAGTGCCTTTCATCTTACTACTCGAACCCGTATACATTCCTTACTTTTCACAAGCTCCAGTGGGTTACAAGTGTATTTGCAAATCCGGTTTATCGTGTGGATGCACAAACATTATGACCCTGGCCTGCAGCGCAAGGTCATCATTCGGTTGTGATACGAAAGTCGCTAACGCTATGTTTTCCATATATTTTGTTCTTGTTTACGGATCATTAGGCGACGCAGTCGAAGTAGAAGCCCCCGGGGTCGGGGTGGCCTGGCGGCTAGTCGGTACGAGATCGGTAAATTGCAATTGCTGCGGCCCGTCCAATGGTCCACGGTGAAGCTGGAACCGATCGTACGCGAACCGTACCGATCGAAAGCTACCTACCGGCGTACGGAACGCGAGATTTCGGAATGGCGTCGGACGAAGGAAATAACAACGAAAGGCCACGACATACCTGATCCCATCTTCACCTTCGAGGAGTCAGGTTTCCCGGCGGAAATTATCGATGAGTTACGGTACGCAGGATTCACAACACCAACGCCAATCCAGGCGCAAGGCTGGCCGATTGCTCTTTCCGGACGGGATATGGTTGGCATCGCGAAGACGGGCTCGGGAAAAACACTCTCCTATCTAATACCAGCCTTGATACACATCGACCAACAGCCGCGATTGCGCCGTGGGGACGGACCGATAGCGCTAATACTCGCACCGACCCGTGAGCTGGCACAGCAGATCAAACAGGTGGCAGATGATTTTGGGCGTGCGCTAAAGTACAAGAACACCTGCCTGTTCGGGGGTGGCAAAAAGCGTAAACAGCTGGATGATCTAGAGTATGGTGTGGAAATCATTATCGCCACTCCGGGGCGGTTGATCGATTTCCTGTCGGCCAATCAGACCAATTTGCGGCGCTGCTCGTACCTGGTGCTGGACGAAGCCGACCGGATGCTGGACATGGGTTTCGAACCGCAGATACGCACCATCATCGAGCAGATCCGACCTGACCGGCAGACGCTGATGTGGTCGGCTACATGGCCCGATGTGGTGGCGCGTCTCGTGAAGGATTATCTGAAAGATTACGCGCAGATAAACGTTGGCTCGCTGAAGCTGGCAGCGAATCATAACATTCTTCAGATAATCGACGTGTGTGAAGAGTACGAGAAGGAATCGAAGCTGAGCATACTGCTTCGTGAAATTATGGCCGAAAAGGAGTGCAAAACTATCATCTTCATCGAGACGAAAAAGCGTGTGGATGATATAACGCGTAAGGTGAAGCGCGATGGATGGCCTGCTCGGTGTATCCATGGAGACAAATCACAGAACGAACGTGACGCTACGTTGAATTGTACGTACGAATGGAGTTAGGTTTGTTTTTTACTCATAATCATGTTTCGTTTCTTTATCTTCGACAGCATTCCGTTCCGGTAGGACGCCGATTTTGATTGCCACCGATGTGGCAGCACGTGGTTTGGGTAAGTATCTGACCAAGAAAAAATGTCATTGGGAAGGGATTGATGTGGGTTTTAGGTAATTAAAGTAAGCGAAGGTATTTTGATGTGCTAAGCGAACAAAGAAACAAAAACAGAGGTTAATTTTCATCTCTAGAATATGGCTAAGCGAATGCGCTATCTTCACACAGGAGTATAGATTAGATCTATTCGTGTTGCAGATCCTTCAGTACTCAGTAAATGCATAACTCTATAGATAAATCTTTTCACCTTTTTGAATACTTGAAACAAATTGAAAATCTTTAAGCTTTTAGATTTGCTTAATTACCAATCCCTACACGTGAAATTAAGTTTAATCGATTTAATTGCTTACTATGATGTATTAAACATCATCTTACCCCACTGGAAAAGAGACTGAAAGGAAGACTGAAAGGAGGAGTGAAAGAGACTGGAAGGAAGTAGAAAGAAACTGGAAAATGTGTGTTTATGTTGTAAATAATACAGCTAAAGAACATAAATTCAGTTATTTTTATCAAATATTGTTCATTATAGTAGTGATAGAATTGAATGGTTACAAAGAGTTTTATTTATATCTATTTTTCCTGTATTACAAACCTTAAAGCCTTTTGATCTTTTGAGCACTTCTACGTTAAAGCACATTTATGCTTTAAACTTTTACTTGTATTCACACTTGGTTGAATGTAGTTTAGACACAGTTTAGTTTGTGTATTATCATGATGCATTTGGGTGAATTTAAACATTAAGGTTTACATGAATTATGTCAACTTTGTTTCTGTTCTTGAAAATGTAATGTAAAATCTATTCATGTAACCCACAATATAATTTGAAATAGTACATATTTTTGATCTTAAACTTAAGGTTTAGATTGAATACGATTGAACCGTCGGATAGCTATTCAACCCGTTCAGAGGAAGCCTTTTAAATGAGATCATGCATTTAATAACTAACTTACCTTTCGAAATAATTCGCCATTTTCTTCTTCTCGTGCACCGCGCACACTGCAACAATAACAAAACCGACTTAGCTCTAACAAGTAATAAAACCCGGCCCTCCCATTCTATCCTTCCAGAGGCACACACTCACGTCTGCCTTGAAGTGAAGCGTTCTGGCCGCGTTCCGTAACCCGGCCGTTGCGCACGGGAGCAGAACAGGCGCCCGGTTTTTTCTGTTTGGGAAGGAAAGCGAAGGCGATGAATGGCTAACCGATTGCCGGTGAACCACACCATCGGTTGCGCTCATTGCGGCGGGCGTGTATGCGTGGCATACGCCCCTTCAAAACGGGGGAAGAACACAGAGCATGTGCATCCGGTGCATGTGCGCTTCATCGGCTCATCTTCATCGGCTCATCACGTTCCCCCTAAATGCGTTGCCTGGCTCGATTGCTGCATCCGGTGGATGTACGAAGCTTTCGTCGGCGTGTTTGGAGGTGGGACAGCCGGTGGGAGGCGAGCTGGCAGACGGGCAGGCATCCGGAAGGATCGGCGGCAGGATAAGAAGCCTCCGGGAGAGACTGGCCGACAAGCTGGTGATCGTGGCCGGCGTCGCCGAACGGATCGGAGTCGATCGGCCAGTGAGCTCGGCTGGTCTTTCCGGGCTTTATCTCGCTGTTGCTGTTGTGGCGCTGTCGCTGCTGCTGCTGCTGCTACTGCTGCTGGTGCTGGAGCTTCTGATGCTGCTGCTGGTGTCGCCGCTGCTGTTACTGTTGCTGCTAATGCTGTTGTTAGTTTCATGAGCCGGCTGAGATTTCATGAGACAACTGCTGCTCTTCTGGGACTTCATCTGGATCTTCATACTGGAAACGATGTGCAGAGACAACCATCGCAGCGAATGGACTCGTCCCGGTTGGATTGGATTCAGGCATACACACGCATAGTAGCAAGCGGTAGCGGCGACAGCCCGCCAGACGCCAATGGTGCAGCAGTTCTTCAGCGTCTCGGACTACTCGTCTTTTTTCTGCCGATGTCCGGCGGACTCACACGGCATCAACCAGTTTTGCCTTCCCGCTGCGGGTGAAGGGAACGATGGTGCGTTGCTGGTGATGACGCTGGTGCCTTCGACAACGGCGTGCGGCGGTGTGCGGCGGTGTCGCTGACAACGAAAGACGACGGTCGTGGACGTCGTTGCAGCATTGCGTAAATACGCATACCAAGAAGCACCTTCTACAGTGGACGAAGAGTGAGAGAATGTCTTGGAGAATTTCACACAAATTGGGGCAATATTCGGTTGATATGATCCAGAGAGTGATCTGGGTCAGCTAATTACACACCTTCTCATCCAACCACACTCAAGACCACTCTAATCCCCAGAACAACCGTACCCTAGATTTCTGTTAATTGTTTTTTTTTTCTATTTCCGTTTGTATTGTGTGGGATTTTTATTTTCCTCATTTGTTCTGGTTACTTTATTCCATTTTCACTATTCCACGCGCTAACCACATCCTAAGTAATACACTCTTTACCGCCGAAGTGTCAATATCTCCTTACATAAGGAGCGGTAAAAACAAAATGGACAGAACAACCGAATGTTAGTTTTTCCGCTCACGTTCAAACCGTGTGTAGTATGCTGACGATAACGGGGACGTGTTTCTGTCCGTTGTTGTTGTTTCAACGGAAATTTACAATTTGCTTTGGGGTGCGATTTTTTCCCCCGTTTATCTTGGTGCTCGATTACTAATGAACCTTTTACGTGTACACTCTTCTTTTTCACCTTTTCACAATCAAACAGACGTGGATGATGTAAAGTTTGTTATTAACTTCGATTTTCCTACCACCTCGGAGGACTACATTCATCGTATCGGCCGCACCGGGCGGTGCAACAACACCGGCACGGCCTACACGTTCTTCACGCCAAACAACGCGTCGAAAGCGCGCGATCTGATCGATGTGCTGAAGGAGGCGAAGCAGGTGATCAATCCGAAGCTGGTCGAGCTGGTTGGAATGAAGATTAAAGCCAGAGGAGGTACGTGTCATATGTTCAAAACTAATTATTTGAAACCGTAAAATATGAAAAATTCTGAACAGTTTACCAATATGAAATTAAATGATCGATAAAAAGAAAGATGCTTTTTACATATAATAACAGGCAAACGCAACTTTATTTCTGCTGGTTGTACTCAAATTAAATATTTTAATTTAAAAAAATATTGTAATTGTAATCGAATATTTCAGAAGATCGGAGTATTATAGTTTGTTTTATTCTGTGATTGAGTCTTGTATATTTTACTTTCGTTACGTGATTTATGTAATTTTTTCTAAGTTTCATAACTAGTCAACATGCATCAGCGCTAGTCCTTTGTATCTTTTGGATTGCCTATCATTTCTTGCATTCGTTTTTTGTTCAACGTTAGCTTATGATCAAATTGATTGTGATCATTTGAGAACACTTTTTAAGTAAGCTACATCCGTCTGAAAGCATGTAAATACGCAAAGTAAAACGCATTTTTGTACACTTTTGAACGTAACCACCGGCTTGAAATCTTCTTTACCGCATGTTTTTCATCCTTTCCATAGGAAATCGCCACATGACATCGCGCTATCCCCGTGAGCGTAGATCACGGTCCCGTTCGGAATCAAATTCGCGCTCACCGATGCGAAGTCGGCGAACGGCTCTGCCAGAAAGGCGTGGTTTGCGATCACGCTCCCGTTCACGATCGCCCTTGCGTCGCAGTTCACCAACGCGGCGAGATAATCAGCGAGGGCGCGGATCACCACCATCGGGTCGGCGCAGTATTTCACGTAGCCCACGGCGCAGTGAACCTCGTCGGATGTTGCCGGTAATGCGAAAGGCATCTTCCCGGTCACCACTGCCCAGTCGAAGTCCGCTGGGAGCGGGGCGACGGACGAATGGACAGTCAAAAAATGGTCGCTCGTTGAGTCGCGAACGCGATCGTGATCGAGAGCGGGAGCGAGAACGTGAAAGGGAACGGGAGCGTGACCGGGATCGGGACCGAGAGCGGGACCGTGACCGGGACCGTGACAGGGAACGTGAGCGCGATCGCGGACGGGATCGGGATCGGGACCGTCGTCGACGCAGTCGCAGTGGTAGTGCCACCGGTAGAAGTCGTAATGGAAACGGAAGAGCTTCGTCATACGATCGGTACTAGAGAGACAACGAAAATGCAATCAAGTTATGTCGGAACGTATTAGGTACAAACGATGGTAAGTTATGAAACGAAAAATGGCCGTAACTGATTTGTCCAGCTATTCGACAAGTCTTCGAATTGGGAAACGTTACGCAGAGGCGGTTGACCAGGCTTAGACAACCATCGAAATCGGTTGAAAATCAATCATCAATCAGCAAGCAGAAGTATTAGGAGGAAACTATGAACAATCGCAACAATTCCTATGAAAAAAAATATCACCAAGAATATGAGGATTCGTCTGTCAGACAAACGGTCTTCACCTTCAACGATGAAATCTAGTTTAGAAAATGGGAAAAAGCACGGAAGGAGCTATAGAAGCGATAGGATATCTTTCGTCGGTGTCACTCCGTTTCGTTACGGATCTTCCACCGACCTTAACGCAAACATACGAAAACGCGAAACCTTCGAAAAACACCTACCAATTTTTTATAATAAAAACAATGTTTATTTACAAACATGTTAAAACTAGCGAACAATATGAGTGCATGCACGAGAGGGTAAACGAAAGCACAAGGGTTACAATGAACATTTAAGGATTTCGATGCCAATCACAGCTTCGTTGTTATCAACGTTGTGGATGATGTAATTTGAAAACAAAAATAGGATAGGATACTGCTGTGTAGGGCTTACATTACGCAGTTCAGGAAAGGGGAGGGACGGGGCTTAGGTAGGGACGATGGGTTGTTTCGCCTGCTGTAGAGTATTTCACACGTCAGACACTCTGGGGCAGACAACAAATTTACGCTCCAAAGATTCTTCTAAGAAGCTAAGCGAGCATTCTGCCGACAAGGAACGCCCTACGCTGCGTATCAGTTCATCGTGTTGTGTTTTCTTGTTGACAAGCAAATGTAGCATCTCTCTCGTTGCTCACTTTCTCACGGTTCGCTCGGACTTGAGATCCGATTACTGCCCCGGGATAGACCAGCGAATGATGAGAAAAGTAGCGTCCTGTTTAACTGTGCTGACTCTTTCAAGGATCATATCGATTGTTTGGAGAATGTCGACTACGAAATTATAAAGCATTGCAGTTGCAAATTCTACTTCCTCTGGTCGTTGCCGATAGCGGTATTGCTCTCGGCATTTGGAGATTGATGTGCTGCACAAGCAGTCTGGGCCCGACGCATTTTTCACTCCTTTCCTGGTTATCTACATGGCTGCGCAGCCTCCATGTAACTGCAACACCTCCCCTATCCTATTCCTTGGTTTGAAGATGAAAATGGCGATTTTCAAGACAAACTTGAGTACTAAAGGTTTGATAGTGATCCGTCTAGAGAGACGAAAATTGTGACCAATCATGATGTTAATATATGGAAATGCATTTTAATAGAACATCTTAGAAGGAAGGTCCGTTTATAGTTGGACGTTGCGCCATCGGTCTGTTGGTGAGGTGAGGGTTTTTAGTTGTCCGCTAGTGAACCTTACGCGTTATGAAATTCACTTCTATCATAACACGGAGAGATGAAACTAAAATCTAAGAGAACGATCAATCGTTATTTTAATTATAGTGAGAAGAGGGAGAAACCGTGTTGAAGTAATGCTTCTACGGTATTGAGGTTAAAAGGGGTGCCTGCAATGGAATTTTACCCAAATACTATCGTTTAATAGCCACAATTATGTATATTACGTGTAAGCATCTAGATGTATGGCAACCATGTTGCGAAATTGTCCTAATTTTTTCCAGAATTCAAACGAGATTTTTTACAAACCTGCACTGCGCACACTCATCATGTTTGGTTAGTTTAGTGAATTTTGCTTTTGAGTTGTTTTTATATTTGGAAAAGAAATATCGAATCATCTTTCCCAACTGTGAACCAGTAAATGGTAATCGAAACAAAAATGATATCCGTAAGAGTGGCTTTTATTGAGTTAAACTACATACCTATTCCAGTTAGCCAGTTTGTTTTTAGATATAATAGTGAAAAAAAAACCGGGTGTACCTGGTGGTGTATTGGTAGCCGGAGCCGGTTTACAAACGGCAGAACCGGTACCCATCTCGTTACGCCCATAAGGTGAGGAAAACCACACTCGGAAACCGAGCAGAAACAGGAAGCAAGGATGCATTTTCTACTAATGGTGTGTTTTCGATTTTGTCTAACAACTATTTCGATACGAATAAATGTATGAAACATGTAGCCCAGTCGCGCGTGCTGAATATGTTGATAAACTCTAATTAAATCCGAATAAAAGTGCACAAACTTCGTATCCAGTAGATTTAGTGAATGTTGTCAAGGAAATCGTAGGTGGTATGCAGTGGTCTGATCCAGATTATCTGTTGCAATGGACATTCACCTTGAAAGAACTTCTAGAGGATTATAATATCGACAAACTAGAGGCTCCAATAGCAGAAAACAATTAGAACCTCCAAACGTTATTAAATTCCAAAGTACCATTCATCCTAGCACAGATGGAATCACAACTGGAACTGGTGAAATATCGAGAACGGAATATCAGTGTCGTTTGTCTCATAAACAACAAAGCGAACCCTTTCGTTTAATCCACAATATGCCTGTGACGTTTATCTGAAACATACTTGAAGGTTATCAGCCTGGGTGTTGATATCTTCACTAGCTTCTCAGCTTCCTCTTACGACCACACAACATTCCTCCCACAACTTCTTTCTGCTATCTTCACACATGGAAAACCAAGGAAATTGTTGTTTAGTTTTATTTGTTAGATTTATTGCCTAGATTCGTTTTCGCTGAATTTCACAAACCGTCTCACAATTAATGCTAGCATTACGGGCGGGCGGACATGCATCCAAAGCACGCTGCATGTTAATCCTTATTAATATCGTTTTCAATTTGCTATCATTACGCACATGCGCCCACAGTGAAACATATCCAATGTAGTTTCAAATGTTACCTTCAACGCACGCTTCCCGTTCGTTAGTGTAAGCGTAGACTATTCGCGACTGACTTGGAAGACTTGCTGCGCTGCGTTGCCCTGCTGCCGTCGTCAGTTCTTTCCGCTCAATTAAACAGTAATTAGACTAGCATAATCTTATCTTACTGCGGTTAGAGCTGCGGTGCGTTTGCGGTGCGCTTACTGAGCGCAGCTGTTGGCCGATGGTGCTCGGACGAGATTTTGACCCCAAAGTTGTGCCTTCCAAAGTTGTGCCATTTTTGCATTGCTTTCCTAACTGTCGTTCATCACATCCGCCTGCTTTACCGAACGGCTCGTTTGAATTTAAACTAAAGTTTTTCTTGCTTCCGATTCCGAAATTAGTCCCTACAGCACTAGCATTCTATTAGTATTATCGATGGAGCAGCACACGTATTAGCAACTAATTTGTTCAGCGATCAATCTCGCACTTTGTTAAGCAATATTGTGTTTGTTTCGCGTTGTGTAAAATAACTATCGTAAAGCCGCTCTACTAAAAAAATAACCATGAAAGTCGCCCCTTCTGTTCAGTGTTCGGTCTCGAACGTTTCACTTGCTGCATAATCGAATATTTACAATCTGCACTGCTCCTGCGTCCGCACACTGCTGCTGCTCACATAAAAATTAGGGCTCACAAACACAGATCCTAAAAAAATATTTCCCCCAAACCAGAGATTGTCTCCTGCCTCGAGCTCTGGGGCAGGTCGTGATGGCCTCGGTCGGCGACGGCCAAAATGGAAGCGGATGGCAATGTGGACACAGGGAGTCTGCACGCGTGTACCGCGTTCCACTTCAGCCCGCCGAGCTAGGTTCGTTCGTTTCCTGTTCTGCTTTCGTTTCGTTCGCGTTCCGTACATGCCCGTACTGGTGTGGGGTTAAGAAATCCAGACTTTTCAATGGCGGACGACGGTCGCCAGGACGGTCGTGCAGAGTGCGATTAGTGCGGTGAGCGTCGCGGCGGAGGGTTTTCCCGTCCACCGGGAGCCACTGTTGACGTCGTCGAACGCGGACTCTTCCTGCCGCGTGATCACCTCCCGAAACACAATCGTCTCCTCGACCTTGGCGCTTTCGTTGTCCATCGGCGGCTCGGTGTCGGCTTGCGTTTCCTCCGAAACTTCCGGTGCCCGCACCGCCGGCACGTTGTGGATGCTTTCGAACACGTTTCCGGCGCGGCTGTTGCGGGCCAGCTTCTGGTTTGTGAGCTTCAGCTGACGGATCTTCTGGTCTATCTCCGATACCGTGTCTACGGGAGTTGAAACATTTGCAAAAGATATTCGAGTTAGCATCTTGTCCACCAGCCAATCCCACCGTGCACTCGGCACACTTACGTTGATCGGCATTCTCATCGTAGTTCACCTTGATGAAGGTAGTCATCGTAACCTCGTAGATCTTGTTCGGGTCGGCCGGTGCGGCACTGACCTCACGTCGGCGCCGCCCAAACGCGGTCTGCCCGTTGCTGCAGATGACACCCTTGCACCGGTCGACGCAAACGTTCACCGTGCCGCGGAACTGGACGTACGTCGATTCGGGGAACTTGAACGCACGGAACTTGGCCGCCAGCAGGTCACCGTCAACGGTGTTGAAGTTTTCAAACAGATACGGATCCACCGAACAGCTGCGGAGCGAGAAATTGGTAAGCATTTCCGCAACACTCGAATTCCGCCCCGAGGGCTAGAACGACCCGTCTTCTTACCCGTTGAAAATGATCGTCTCCTCCTGGTACTTGGTGTCGGTGACGAGCATGTAGTTCACGCCGAGCCCGTAAATCGGTGCGGACCGGTTGTCGAGGAAGATTTCCATCTGCAGGTGCGCCCCAGGGCTCACGTTAAGGTCACCCGAGACCAGCTTGTCGCCCTGGCGGATGGCAATACCGAGCGACGGTTCCGGGGCGTTCTCCGTGATGGAGGTCGTTATTTCGAGATCCCTGCGGAAGAGGGCAAGAAGTTTGTAAGAAGCGAGCGCTATTGATTCACTTTTGTTTCGTGATTAACACTTGAATGTAATCATGCTGTCTGTAGTTTTGAGAGTAGACTGGAATATTTTCATCAACTTAGGCTATTTTCTGGGCTTCCTTTGTGAATCTTACTTAGATAATCAGTAGTCCATTGGTAAGGAAACTTATTAGAACAAAGAGATAATTTTCTTTCCTTACTAATTAGGGTAAGTGCACCAATCATGGACGAGTTTGTACAGCGTTTTCACGAAAAAATTAATTATACAAAAT